>JADANN010000103.1:697500-755000 GCA_018806985.1 Angiostrongylus vasorum | reverse complement strand
AGACGAGCAGGACAGTCTCTCACGATCTTTTTCAAGCACCTCTTTTGCTCTCACTCTAGCAAGCTGCACTTTGTGCTTCTAACTACAAAATGAAGAACGTGTAAACATTGAAACTGTTGCGGAAAACGAAGAAAACAAGCGAACAACTGTTCGAGGGCTTTGTCAGCCAACTTTTACATATGGCTTGGGCCGTTGCATGATGATTTTCGTTTCATCTTGAATGTCATAGAATGCTGGTAGAGTCGATTCTCCATTGAGTGCATAGATAGCCAAGTAGAGCGTTCGCGATTGGATTTTTAAAAAAGCAACTGGGCTTTACAGAGCAATTTTTTTTTGGAGAAGCCCTGTAACAATTTCTGACTCCAGAGGGATTAGATGCTTGGTGAGACCAGGGTGGGATCAAGCCATCACCATGCTCGTGATGACCGGCATCACTACACTTCTGATATCCGACCCTAACGATGAGCTCAGACGACGTGTTGTGGCTCAAACATAGGGATTACGCTCAGCTGGCTTCCAAGTCGAAGTATCATGTTCTTCTCGGCTTCATTTGTGCTGCTGAGGGACGAACCTCGGATGTACATCAAACATCTACAGGACACCCAACAGTCACAATAGTGGAGTAAGAGTGATCAAAATCTCCTTATAAACGTGTCTACGTGCCTAATGATGCCCAAATTACGCCTTTTTAACTTTTTTTACCTTATTCTCTTTAATTATTGTTTTCCCTTTTTCAATAGACTAATATTGTACCGGACTATAATAAACGTAAAGGGCGCGTGTGGCGCAGTGGTCGGAGAGCGCCCCATAACAAATAAGTGGAGTCGATCCCGGCGCCTATGGCCCACCAATCCTTAAATCCTCTGGGTCGCCAAATTGGAACCAGACTTGTCTGGAAGGATAGCAGCATTCGCTGATACATCGGTAGGCCACCACGAGTCATTGTAATGGCCAGTTGTGCATTCAATCACCTCCAACGAAGCTTAATTAAATCGAATGCAAAGCGCATCCCTTAGGAACTGATCAACGCCGAGAGATTTATCCTTTATCGTTTTGTAACAGACGCGATTCAAGACCATTGCTCCATCCACAGTTTCAGTCAGCGAACAATTTGATAAAACAATACAATGGGTTCCCAGTTCTTGTAGCCGTTCCCACGAAAGTGGAAGTCAGCACTCCAAAATCTTAGCAAATTACAAAACAAACACCTTGGAGTGGTTCCATCTGCATTAGCGAAAATAAAAGTGGTGTACAAGTGAGAAAAATTGCCTGTTAGGGTTTCCCATTACTAGATAATACTGCCTAGGTCACTTGCATAGTCTGCAGTCTTACAGTGCACTCCAGATCTCAACATAGTGATTGTTTTTTTGCACGCTCTAATATTAGTATTCATTTCCCTGTCACTATGTAGATAATTGAAAATTGTTGCCAGTGATAGAGCCCATTTTGCTCCTTCGATAACCTATCACCTGTCACATGTCGTACCGCTGATCGTCATGTGATTCGACCAGGTGAGAGTACAATTTTCACTCATCCCTACCGCTTAAAAAAAGTAGTCCTTTGGGTTCTGCTTGCTCTAGGAACTTGTTCAGCATCATATCCTTCTACGCTTTTCGTGAAGAACACTGACCAAGGCGTCGGTGGTCTTCCCGCAACGCGTTTGACATCCCGAAGAATCCAGTCACTAACGGCTCTTGTCCATTGGTTGTCTTTCATAAGCATTAAGTGTCTAGTCCACCTTATATTCTACTACTTGACGTACAGAACGGCATCTTTGATTTTTGATCGTTGACGCAGCTCGGAGCTCCGGATCCCTTCCCTTAGCTGTGTGAAACGGGATACTCCTACCGTCGTCCTTTCGACTGCGCCTTGCCTAACTCCTCTTTTGACGTCAGTGTTAATATCATTATAGAATGTTAATATCCTGATTGTGAAATTTTTGTACTGCTCACGAAGAGTAACTATGTACGGAGTACGGACTCCTTGACTATCAAAGGCTTCCATGATTGCTTCTATCTCAGTTGAGTAAAAGCCCTTCTTTAAATCGATGAAAGTGAGACAGAGCGGTCTTTTGCACTCTCGCGATACTTCAATGAGTCTTGTTATCGTGTGGATGTGGTCCATCGTACTAAATCCTTTTCGAAACCTTGCTTGCTCACATGGCTGTCTTTTGTCCAGTGTTCTATCAATCTTGTTTATGATGACTGGAGTGAAAATTTGTAGACGACAGACAGCAAGCAGATTGGGCGATAGCCGCCGATATGGTGGAGGTCACCTTTCTTGAAGAACAGCACGGTCTTGCTGGTATTCCACTGCATAGGGACTTTGCATTTAGACAAGTAACGTGTCAAAGGCCGAGCCAGTGTGCTTACGAGGACGGCCGGAAGGTTCTTCAGGTCTTTAGATCCTATCCTGTGCGAACCTGATGCTGTTCGATTTTTCACCGACGAAATGGCACGTTGGATTTCGGAAGGAGAACCGGTGGTGCAACATATCCATCCTCCTCTATTTCATACGACGCAACGTGGACGTGGCTTTCGAACAGATCTGAGTAGTATTCGTCATTGATCTTCTCCATTGCCTTTCTGGACGCTGTAACTGTTGTGTCTGGGCGTCGCAGTGCAATCATCTTGGTCTTGTAATTGGCGGTGCTTCGGTGGGCTTTGCGAATGCTTTTCCCATCCTTTGCAGCATCGATTATTAGTGCTTCTCGTCTCTCCTTGAGGTTCTCTTTTACCGCCTGTCTGGATTGTTTTGCAAGTTCAGACGTTACTCCGTTGTTGCTTGGAGCTCGCGCGATTCCGCGCGGCCGTATCGTCTCGAAAGTTTCTGAAGACAGACGTCTCTTGGTGATTTAAGAAATTTCGGCTTTCATAATGCCAACGTAAAAAATGTTAAATGAGCGGTCGCATTCCTCATCCATGTTATAGACAACGGCATCTTCCCAACACCCGACTAATTAGTTGAATAAGTCACAGTTTATAGTGGTGTTGATTTCGTGGCTTTTTCTCCTTTCTGCGAGAAATAGGATCTTGCACGAATCGAAGGTTCTACATGTCGAGGAATCCATTCGCTAACAGCCGTTGTCCATCAGTTGCCGTTCACACGTATGCTGGGCCCACATGATCCTCCTTGACTTATACGAGATACTTCCAGCATCGTTCTTTCGACTGCCGCGTTATATAACGCTCCGTGATCTGTAATTCGGCTTTATTTTTGTGGTTGCTTGCTCGATTGTCACGTGTACCATCCTCTACGGATCCTATCTCTTTAATTCCATAGGGTTTCTCCCATCTACCATCTACGAAAATGTTCAAAGTTATTGCTTCTTTTTCCCTGCATATAGCTTCTACTGTTTTTCGTCTTCATCACGAATTCAATGGTTTTCGAGCAAACTCCACGTTAAAATTTGAGATAGCCGTTCTAGAGCGTTTAAAGTTAGATTAGGGGGAGTTAGCTTGCGCAAGACAAGTCTGGAATCTTCTCCACCACCCCCGGACGGAATGGAGTCTTGGCAAGCGCGGTGACTGCTCGAAGCACTACTTAAGTGGGCTGGGCTGTTCGCTTGATTACCATTACCACTGCATTACCCTCTTTTGCCATTGCTAAAGCTGATAGCGTTGCGGTGATGATGTCGCTCGTCCCGAGCATAGCACTAGTTTCACACCGCACTAGGTCCACCCAGCCAGTCAACATTTCGGCGTTGATCCCAGCCTTGTTGGAGATCGATTATCGCTTTCCAATCCATCTGGAACGCTCTAATGTGGCTATTACATGACTCCAAAAAGAATGTACTCAATCAACATTCAACGAAACCCGTAAAGAAGTACAAAATCTTAAATACCATTAAAAGGATAAACGATTAAGTCCTTAGCGTTTATAAATCCCTGAGGGATGCGCGGTGCATTCTATTTCATTAACCATCGTTTGAGGTGACTGAGCGCATATCTGGCTTTCACATGACTCGCGGTGACTTATCGATGTATCGACCTAGTGCTGATATCCTTCTAGGCAAGCCTGGTACCAATATACCGACCGCGTAGGGATGGAAGGCTTGGTAGTCCATGGGTGCTCGGATCGATTCCACGTCTGTGTTGCAGGGCGCCTCCGACCACTGCGCCATATGCGCTCTTGAGCATCATTATTTCGAAATCACTATACTTAATACTGCAGTGGCGTATTTATGCTTTGTCGTCCTTATTCATTCGTTCTGAAGACATTGTCCTGTTGTTCGCATGTATGCTAATAAACGTGCTTCGACTTCTCAGTCTGCATTAAATGCAAATGAATTTGCGTTCACATTCGTCTGAATGCCATGGTTTTTCTCACTTCACAAACTTTTCATGAACTGAAGTACCGTAAAAGGAGACAAGTTCCAACAGGTTTATTCTTTGTAGGGTATAAATTTTTAACGGCCATAACATGAACGTTTGACGAAGTACAAATTCGATGAAGCCGACGAACTGTGTAGTCTTTCACTTCTGTCATTTCTCACAATATAATTGCTTACTTGGATAGTTGGATGGCAAGTCTTCATGGGTTGTACGAACCCCCAGAGCACATATGCCATTCGTTTCTTTCCCTCGTAATCATTGTCCATGATAGTGGTTTTCTTGGAGCATTGTAGCCCATCCGAGTATCATAATATGTGATTAACATTGTTTACGGACACATCCGCCCAGCTTGCAGCTGGTAGTTCTGGGGGCGTTTGCATTTTCGTGGAGTCCACTCTGCAATTCGTTTCGTCCATTTGTCGTCTGTTCTTTTCATTATGGCTATAGATTTATACTCTTGTGGATCGACAACATGGGATAGGTTTCAATGATGAGAGCTTCACATTCCTGCTAGAAATTGAGTGTAGCGGCTATATTTCAGAACACATCGTTCAAGCGCTCTGTGAGTGGTGCGCAGAATTTTTGACGCCGTCAAGATATTAACCCAAGTCTGTGCAGCATTGCAGAGCTCTGGGCGGACCGTTGAATCAAAAAGGTGATCGCGGATTTTCGAGTTCTTCAGTTCGTCTATGGATTCTTTGAGAGGCTCGAAAATGCAGCTAAAGCTGCGCTCTTCTGCCTAATTCCTCCTTGAAGCTGTTTTCCATTTTCATTGGTCGCCCATGGTATACGTGCCAGATATTTTCTGCAACCACAGAGCCATGCAGTTCAGTTTGTTCGCCTTTGCACATGGGTAATTACGGTAATATAATATAATAAGAATTTCAAAGTTTTTGCTATATACGTCGCTTACAAAAAAACCACGGATCTCTAGATAGGTGACTATATGGTCCCTGTCGAGCACAACCACGGTTAACAGCAACAGCAATTCTTCACTAATCTGCTAATCTGCAGCTATCTACAGTCTTCCAGTTCTCTATCCTTTCGTCTACATACTTAAAATGGCCAACTATAAGCCACTTGATTCTCTATGATACCGCGGGTTCAAGAATTCAGGCCCATGGTGCGCACCGTCCCGTTGCCAACCCTACCAATTGTACGTAATATTTTCAGGCATATCTCATGACTGAGCTGTTCAGGCACTCCTTTAGGAGCATCACTAGGACTGAGAAGCGTGGAATATTTGGATGTTCCTCGGAAGGACTAGACTGTATTTCAAAAACTGGGTAATTATTAGGGTTAATATCAAGTTACTCAACAAGTTTTTGAATTTTCTTCCTAAAGTTACTTCAGCATTTGACCACGTTTCCATCAAGCACAGAAAATGCTTTGTGACTTCGTCTACACCTTTGGCTTAGTTGGCTTCAACGGCGAATTATGCACCCAGATAAAATCTGTTAACAGGTTATTGCTAATTGCTCCGCTAGAGCAAAAAATTGGTTGAGAGACAGACAATTTAATGGCCTTGGTTGGTGCACTTGGTCAGTTTCCGGGAAAGGAAATCGCGGATTTGAAACCCACCCGGTGCTCCAAGTTTTGTTTATATCTCACCATTTTTGTAGTTGCATATCAAGGTTTCTGCAAGATTAAAGTAAGCATTCAACAACAATTATGAAAAACGCCTAATCCCTACGTAGTGGCCCAGCCTACCTGCAAATCGGAAAACATTTGATGTTGAAGAATACTAGATACAAATAGAATGAAGGATGTTCTATTCAAAAGGTGATGTGAGGTCTGATTTAAAAAAATGACGAAAAAGCAAGAGATAACGTAAGCAAAAAATTTCACTGTCCTAATGGATGTATTGGTGATCTTTGATGTATCACATGTATCGCCTGTAGTCCCGTTGATCGTCGAGTGAATCGAGCTGGCGCCAGTAGGTTTCCCATTTTTCCCTATCACGTGCAAGAGTAGCCCAATGGGTTTTGCTCGCTTTAGGGACTCGTCGAGCATCACATCTTTCTTCAAGGCTCTTTGTGAAGAACTCTCACTATCGGATCAGTGGTCTTCCTGCAGTACGTTTGACATCCCGAGGAATCCAGTCACTAACGGCTCTTGTCCATCGGTTGTCATTCATCCGCATTAAGTGTCCGGCCCACTTTACTTATGATCGTTTGGCGTACAGAACGGCATGTTTGATTTTTGATCGTCGCCGAAGATCGGAGCTACGGATCCCTTCCCTGGAACGGGATACTCCTAGCATCGCCCTTTCGACTGCGCGTTCGATAACGCTAAGTGAACTTTCATTCTGCTTACGAAGCGACCAAGTTTCTGACTCATACGTTAAGGCAGGAAGCACCGTTGAGTCGAAAAGGTGGGCACGAAGTCGGGCGTTCCTTGTTCTTTTCATTACATCCTCGATGCTCTTGATAGTTCCCCAAGCTGCTCGTTTCCTTCTGCTCAACTCTGGAGCTACGTCGTTCATCATGTTGACATTACGACCCAGATAGACATAACTGGAGCATTCAGAGAGATTCGTTCCGTTGAGCGTGAATGGGGAATGCGAAACCAATCCGTTCCTCATGAACATCGGTTTTGCGAGATTTAGTTGAAGACCAATCTTTCCATAGGCTTTATCAAAGTCGACAAGCATACTTTCCGCTTGGCTAATGTTTGGTGTTATAAGGACGATGTCATCAGCAAAGCGAAGATGGTGTGACTGCCGACCATCTATTTTCACTCCCATATTATCCCATTCCAATGTTCGCATGACGTTCTGCAGGGTGGCGGCAAATAATTTTGGCGAGATGGTATCGCCTTGCCTAACTCCTCTTTTGACGTCAATGATAATATCGTCGTAGAATGGTAATACCTTGGTCGTGAAATTTTTTGTACAGCTCACGAAGAGTCTTTATGTATTGAGTAGGGACTCCTTGACTATCCAGGGCTTCCAAGACTGCTTCTATCTCGACTGAATCAAAGGGCTTCTGCAAATCGATGAAAGTGAGACAGAGCGGTCTTTTTTACTCTCGCGATACTTCAATGAGTCTTGTTATCGTGTGGATGTGGTCCATCGTACTAAATCCTTTTCGAAACCCTGCTTGCTCACATGGCTGTCTTTCGTGCCGTGTTCTATCAATCCTGTTTATGATGACTCAAGTGAAAATTTGTAGACGACAGACAGCAAGCAGATTGGGCGATAGCCGCCGATATGGTGGAGGTCACCTTTCTTGAAGAACAGCATGGTCTTGCTGGTATTCCACTGCATAGAGACTTTGCATTTAGACAGGTAACGTGTCAAAGGCCGAGCCAGTGTGCTTGCGAGGACGGGCGGAAGGTTCTTCAGGTCTTTAGATCCTATCCTGTGCGAACCTGATGCTGTTCGATTTTTCACCGACGAAATGGCATGTTGGATTTCGGAAGGAGAACCGGTGGTACAACATATCCGTCCTCCTTTATTTCATATGACGCAACGTGGACGTGGCTTTTGAACAGATCTGAGTAGTATTCGTCAATGATCTTCTCCATTGCCTTTCTGGACGCTGTAACTGTTGTGTTTGGACGTCGCAGTGCAATCATCTTGGTCTTGTAATTGGCGGTGCTTCGGTGGGCTTTGCAAAAGCTTTTCCCATCCTTTGCAGCATCGATTATTAGTGCTTCTCGTCTCTCCTTAAGAATCTCTTTTACCGCCTGTCTGGATTGTCTTTGCAAGTTCAGACGTTAGTCCGCTGTTGCTTGGATCTCGCGCGATTCCACGCGGCCGTATCGTCTCGAAAGTTTCTGAAGACAAACGTCTCTTGGTGACTTACGAAATTTCAGCTTTCATGGTGCTAACGTAAAAAATGTTAAATGAGCGATCGCATTCTTCGTCGATGTTATCGACATCGGCATCTTTCCAACAGCCGACTAATGAATTGAATAAGTCTCAGTTTGCGGTGGTTCTGGGACTTCGGTTTTTGAATTTAGCGGCTTTTTTCTCCTTTGCGCGAGAAATAGAATCTTGCACGAAGGAGACGGTGGTCTGGTCCCGTGTAGAATTTTCGGACAACAGCGACATCGGTTAGGCAAAGCCTTCTGTTTACTATGATGTGGTCTACTTCGTCATGGTACCCTCTATTGAGAGACTCCCACGTCCAGCGCTGAGGGTGGGGCTTCTGGGAATTGTAAGTTACCATGGATTTTCTTGGTCGCCATGATAAACTCAGCCGTTAACCTCGTTCCATTTTAATCCGTGGGTCCCAATTTGACGTTCTTCAGACGTTCTTCTTGGTCCAATCTTGGCGTTGAAATCTCCAGTGATGACCTTGAAGAGTGTATGGTCTTGCCTGCAGAACTTCTTCAAATCGATATAGAGCGCTTCAACTTCTTTGTCATAGTTTGATGTCGGCGCGTAAGCGACGAAGATTGTCGAAGCCGGCATTGATTCACATCTTTTTAATCGTAAACGTCCGATTCGGGTTGTAAGTTGTTCGAATGAATCGATTTTCGTGGACAAACTCGTGTTGACGAGAACTCCGATGCCGCCGACTCCTCTACTGTCACATGTTCCGAGGAACAGTTCTTCTCCGGTGTCACAGACGGCGTTGAATGGGTGTCGTCGTCTCGTCAGGCCAATGACGTCGCACCTAATCCTTCCTGCTTGCATGATCAAGTCTTCTATCGAGGACTCGGATGCAAGTGTACGTGCATTGTAGGTACAGATCGTCACCATAGTTCTTTGTAATCCAGGCATCTTCCACTGGCTCTGAGATTTTAGCAGCCTCTCCATGCTCGTCCTACCCAACGCTGCAAAATTGGGAGCTCTTTCGAGGTCAGGGGAAAGAGGTCCGTTTTTTTTACTGTGTTTAGCGTTTTTGATACCTACATATAGCTTGCTGGGCTCTGAACGTGGGAGCTGGGTGTACTCAAGGGCCCGTAAATGCAGAAAGTATGTGCCAATCTTGAGTAAGTATTGAACCCCCTCATGTCTGCTTATCGAGAAATGGTCCATTATTGGTCACTGCCAAAGTTAATGGGAAGTCGGTTCTCTGCTTTGCTATAGAAAGTCTCAAATACGGTTTTACCTGTTGTAACTTTAGCATTCACTGACATTTTCTGCTCAAGGAGTCGTGTGCACAGATATAAGTATTTCTCTGTGGCTACGTGCAAATCATTGGTGACGCGTCAGCTCGAGCGTCTTCTAGAAGGCGTCTTTGGTGACTGGCGATCTACCAACTGTCAGGATTGTTGTCAAGGCATTGGCTGACCAAATGTTATTCTTCATCCCACGGCAGCGAACAGTGTTCTGTGAAGATGCTTCGAAATGGTAGCGATACTCTTACGTAATGACTGCAATGAAATTTTCCCAAATATTCGGGTTTCTCCTCCTTAAGTGGGCAGAATCATAGGGTGATCATTTTTTTCCAGAAATAGCAGTTGTAGAAAAGTTTCGGTTAGTCATGATGTGGTCAATTTGCCTTTCGCGAAGAAGGCTTCCAATTGAGAAGGGAATAGTATTGGTCTTCATAAAGACCACAACCAGCCTCACACGAAGTTGGCAGCAATACAGTCTGTGAATCCCAGTATGAAATACTTTGAGCGTTCTGCCACATTCCACTTTTCTGGGTGCACCTCGAGAGTCTACATGTCGTCTCTTGTTGTTCATAGTACTGGCTGAAGCGCGAAATTCTTCGGATTTTTATATTGCCGACCCTTTCGGGTCACTCCAATCGCCCTCCATTCGCTGTTATTCATCGGCTTTCCGTCTCTGTGCGTCGCCTAATTGAATTTAGGGCTCACACGCACTTTGGGCGATGCTCCCCTTTGTGGCCATCAGCCAACTTTCTTCGCTGGGCAGTGGAGCGACAATGCGTCTTCAACTACGCACAAGCGAGCTGTCTCGTGACCTGAGGAAATCCTGCAGCGTATAGATAACGGGTTTGACTCATAGTCTCTCTTGTTGAAGAGGTGAGAAAACTGCGTTTCATCACATTTTGAAAGCAAATGTGTTATTCAGTACATTCGAAAGAGAGACACCGTGAAGAGTTGGAAAGCTTGTTCGTTTCGATGAACCACGACGGTAAATTATTCCGCAGCCAATAGAACCCAAAACATTTTCACATCAAGACAAGGATTTCGCTTTTCATATGTGTGCAAAACAAGAACGACAACAACAAGAAAAACAACGGCGTGTTTTCAAATTAAGGGAAACGTCGATAAATATTTCTAGGAAATGGAGGTATCTTTAAAGTATTTATGCATTAATAAGTACAGTGAAAATCTTTGTGACGTTTCCTCCCGTTTTTCACTTTTCTCGCCCGACTTGGCTGGGCAAACAGCCATCTTCAATAAACATAACCCCTTTTATGTAGCGCTCCATCGGCGGCGAAGTAAATGTATCCACTAAACGATGCTTAAGAAGTGCAGGTCTAGTGGAATCGGTTGTGAAAGTAGAAACACCACCGGATACTCTTCGTCGCCAGTTAGCCGTAACCGCCTATATTATCGTCCACGTGAGACACAGAGTCGAGTAACTTGTCCTTATGGCAATGACAGTGACTGCATGAGTTCAAGTAGGATACACCTGATCTCTTGTAATACTTGCGAAGACGAACATGTTGGCGAAACAGGCAGCCCTTTATGTATCCATACAAAGGAACGGGTAAATGGCAAACGAAAAAGAGGACATAGGATACAAAAGCATAGCAAAGACGATTTTCATATAAAAGTCGCTATCCTCTCACCTAGGGTGCGCGTGGTACAGTGGTCGGAGGCGCCCCGCAATTCACATGTGGAATTGGTCCCCGTGCCCATGGCCCACCAAGCCTTGCATCCCACCGGGGTCGGCAAATTAGTACCAGACTTGTCTAGGAGGATTGGTCAACTCCGAGAACTTTATCCTTTAAGTTACTTTTCAACTGGTTAAATATTGCGCATAGCTGAAAATATAATAAAAAAGCTCGCCCATCTGACAGCACCAATATTCAAGATCTCAAATGTTAAAGACGAAAAATACTCAGGTGACATCCAAGCCAACACAAAAATCACACCACTTTCAAAGATAATGATTGCAAAACAGCCAGAATTAACGAAAAAGTGTTACAGTCGATGCGACAAGTGGATGCTGGTCTTGCAAATGTTCAACAAAGTACTAGAATTGGAATAATTTTTTTCAATGTGCTTCTTTGAATTGTACAGCTTACATGCGCTTGTTTTACAGCCTTTGTTCTCTCAACGTTTCATCGTCTTCGTCTTCTTCAGATGCGGTGACGGGTTAAAGCAGAACAACCTCGTGTGAGCTCAACAATGTGAAGAATTACGTTGACAACCATTTTCTTAATCTTAGCACGTAGCAGATCATTTAGAAAGCTGACACCCAAGTTTCCCACACCCCCGTAGCACTTCTTCATTACTTCTGGTCGTCTTGCCATAGCTATCTATGGAAATGGTGCTCGGATATCGGTTAAGCATTTCCTTCCTACTTTCTCGTTTTCAGCATTTAAGATCTAGAATACTTGTAAAATCCCGTGATAGGTGTACTGGGTACCCCCGAGTTATCGCCGCAACAGTGGCCACTCTTGACTTGAGGAGAGTTTCTGTTCTTCAATTAAGCCTCTGCCATCGAGCAGCGATCCATGCGATCAGATAACCTCCCGGGATGCATATTAATATCATCTGAGAATCTCATCACCACAGCGAAATTGACATTACGGGAAGAAGTTCGACAACGCTATATCACCTTTTTCAAAGTCAATTACAACCACCTTCAAAACCGCAGTGCTAGAACTGGTCTATGAAAACACAAGAGCTGAAATTTGTTGGCGACAGCCACAAGTTTCAGCATCTTCGTGTTGGTTGTGAAATCGTTCTTATAAGAACGAGCGCTTGCGACACACAACGAGAGCAACTCTAATTCAACGGCACCTTTGGAATAGTTGGTTTTGGATTCAATTTCAACTGGAGGATTTCAATGAAAAAAAGGGATTTTTTGCTTGTCTCCTATTCGTGCTCAGTAGAATTCCGAAATGTTACGCATGATAACTGAATGAAGCTGACGTATTAGGCTAAACTAATGTCGAGCGGTTCTTAACAGTATGGATTCTGTAAGTCACTGTAACTCGACTGTTCAAAAGTCTTAATTAAATATTATTACTTTTCACGAACGGTCAGCCGTCTCTTCGTGAGAAGCAAAAGTTCATAGGTGTGTGAGTTGGAGGTGAGAGGAGAATTCATCTCCAGTCTGAGAATGAGACAGATTTCCACCGAAGACTAAACCATTGCCATAATTACAGCACGAATCTCAAACTGCGCGAGAAGAATTTCTTGCTGAATGTAGAAATTACAAGTAAAATAGATTGCGTGCCGCGGCCTGTACAGTTCGTTTTGAGTCGAGGAAACCGTGCATTCAAGTTACCTCGTGTACACTTGAGGTAAACGAACTAAATAAAACAATATTTGCTTACAAACAGTCCTCATGAGGTTTACAGCGTGCAAAATTGGCGAAGAGTTCTAACCCAACCACATAGAGTCAAAAAAATTCAATAACAAAAGTGATAAGGTGAACAGGTTCCATATTCGACAAGGTAGTGAGCTAATATCTTCGATCGTCGTAGTTAACGAAGAACATACGAAGATGATCCATGTTGACGTTGTGAATTATGCCGTAGCGACCAGCTTCCAGCAGATCCCACATGATCTTTGCGAATTTTCTGAATTCTCCTTTCCGAGTTGGACGGTGAAACTGCAAATAAGAGTTGCTATGTGCGGAAATCAACAACGAATTATTATATGGCGAACACCACAAAATACATTCATAGTCCCTGATTCGATCTCACACCGAGTTTTCCGAGCTCATCAGCTTTTCGAGCTGCGAATTGAAGTCGTAGTGGCGCAAAAGATGTGCTCTTGAATCACAGCAGCCCTGACTGCTTGTTCTTGAGATCTAAGAGCGCTCTAGTAAAGGTATGTCAGGATTCCACGAACAACCACCTCTAACAGCATTCATCGATATTTACCAGGAAGGCGACATGTTCACATTGAAGGCGAACTCACACAGAAGTTTGAGATCTTTCTGGGTGATGGGTGTGAGACGATGAGCTAAATGGATCCGCTAAATAAGCAAAGTTGACTTACATAGATGAGCAATTATAACCCTAAACGAAAAAAGTAGGAATGAATGTTGTACAGCGTAGAACGCCAAGTGACGTATTTCATTTCCCAGATTTCTATTAACACCGGCATTGGATTATAAATCCGTCTTTTTCTTCTTCAGCGATCGCGAAGTTGTTATATCCCGCATATCACATCCTCGCGTAATCTACAATCCGCGTACGTTTACTTCCGAACAAAAAAAACCCTATAACACAGCAACAGCGGAAGTTTCGGCAGTATCGCCTTCTTCAGAGCCCTTTTGACGTGCCTTCCACTAAGGAACAACGGCTAATTAGAGTCACACATGGTTGGTGACTGCACCATCCCACATCAGGTATCGATACGAACGTACGAGGCGAGACCACTTGTGATCTCAGGGCATTCCTCCATACTATTCATTCTCGGATTTTTGGCATTTATCCAAAAAGCCTCAAGAAATTTGTGAGCTGGTGTTTGGACATCCTGTGCGAGGCTAGCGACTTTTATATCAAAATCGTCTCTGCTATAGTTTCTTACCCTGTTCGGCTCCCAGTGGGGTACTCTGCCTTCTTTTTTCGTTTGCTCTCCAGGCATTCTTTTATGCGGATACTAGGGCTCTACTCGTTTAGCCAATATATTCGTTTTCGCAACTATTACAAGAGATCAGGTATATTGTACCTGAGCTTATGCAGTCACCGTCGCTGCCATAATGGGCAACTTACGCAATTTTGTGTTTGCCAGAGACGATCACAAAAGCGGAACTAATTGACGACAAAGAATGTGCGGTGGCATTTTTACTATTGTAACCGACTCCTCTAGACTTGTCCCTTTTAAAGCATCATTTTATAGCCACACCTCCTTCATCGCTAATGAAGGACGACATGAACGGGGTTTTTGTTTTGATCATGTTTTTCGTATTGGGGGCATCGCCCTCGTTTTAAACTTAACTTATGGGGTTATTACTTCGTAACCATTGGAGATGGCTGGTTGCCGAGCCAAGTCGAGCGATTCCTGCTTTAGTTCCCTTTTTCGTTCATAAAGCGCTGATTGTTCGAAACATGTTTCCTGCAAGCATTCTCCCAACATGTGAGGGGTTGGAAGAGAGGGAATGAACAAGGATATCCTTTTCGCTTATTTTCCACCATCGTTTTGTCATGTAGCCGCTATCTGATAAGTCAATTTCGACGATAACTAGTGGAAACCAGTTTTCTTTTTTGTTTCTGCATCTTTCGAGGCATTCTAGATTATACTCTACGAACACGAAGATGGACCGCACCGTATTACTAGCTGGCTTGAGAAGGGATCACCGTCATTGAAGAGTTGCAGAGAAAGTTGAGAAAATTATGTCTTAGCATATTTCGAATTCAAATGCGTTATTCAGTACATTCGAAAAGGATGAAACTATGAACTGCTTGAAAACACTTTCGTTTCGATGAACTTCGACGATAAATGATTCTGCAACCAATAGAACACGAAGTGTTTTCACATCAAGACGAGGATTTCCCTCCTTATATGTGTGTCGGTGCCGGCTCCTTTTTTGCTGAACTTTTCCTGGACAAAAATACAGGGTAAACTCACTGGAAGCAAAAACAACAACGACGAAAACAACAACAAACAACGGCGTACTTCATAACAATCAAACAAGTCATCGACAAAGATTTCTAAAAACTAGAAGCAAACGGAATTTTGGTGGGGTTTCCTTCCGTTTTCTTTTTTTATTGTTTTTTTTGGTGAGACTTGGCTGGGCAAACAGCCATCTCCAATGACTACGAAATAGTAACTACACGAGATAAGTTTAGAAGGAGAGCGAAGCTCAAAACGAAACACTTGGTCAGAAGAAAATCCCGTTTAAGCTAGCCTTTATTAGCGATGAAGTAAACGTAGCTATAAAACGATGCTTAAGAAGGGCAGGTCTAGAGGGATCGATTGTGATAATAGAAATACTACCGGATAGTCTTCGTGGCCACTTAGTTCCTAACCTTATTTATTACCGTCTATGCGAACACAGAACTGTTTAATGTGCCCTTATGATAGGGACGGTGACTACTCGAGTTCAGGCACGATATACCTGATCTCTTATAATAATTGCGGAGGTGAATATGTTGGCGGGAGCTGCAGACCCTTATCAATCAGTATAAAAAGAAAGCCTAGATGGTAAACAAAAAAGCAAGACCATGTACCCCACCAGGGGTGCATCGGGTAGAAGGACATAGAGGAGACGATTCTGATATAAAAACCACTATCCTCGCACAGGATGCCAAAACACCAACGCGTAAACTTCCTGAGGCTTTTTGGATAAATAGCAATAACTCTACAATGAATAGCAGGGAGGAATGCCCGAAGATCACGTGATCTCGCTCCGTACCATCTCATCGGCTTCTGGTGTAGAGTGGGGCATTCATCGACCACATGCGACTCTGATCAGTCCTTCTTCTTCAGTGGAAGGCACGTGAAAACGGTAAGGTTCTCGAGAAGCTGTTGACCGTGTGATTGCCATTTAGATTTTCATCTTTCTGCATGTGTTATTGGAGCGTTTGATATAGTAAATTACCAGTCTATATACCCTTCGAGCCTCTGAAGAGGGCGATTCTGTCGAGACGTCGCCTTTAACGGAATAAGAAGGCAAGAATAAAGTAACACCTCGTGTTTGCTCAACAAGAATATCGAGAACTATACCAACCTAATTCACCTTGTCTGTTACAGCTAACTTGTTCAGATCTAAATGAGCCTTTTTTAACTATATTATTTAATATATTTATTTATGTGATCTTATAAACTGATCTTCTTTAGCTGATCCGAGGTTGGCATAGGTGTTCGTTGACGTTGTTGTTGTTGTTGGTGTTGTTTGTCGATGGCTGACGTTTCGGCCTTTCATTGCGGTGCACACAAAACGAAATGTTTTCACTGTTAAACAAATGTGTGTACAAAGAAAACCATTGTGCTCAGCATTTGGAGAGGAATGTTTGGGAGAGAATAGTAGCTGGGTCTAAATCGGTATGTGAAAAGATTCGGTGTGATATTAAGAGCAAGTCAAGGAAAAAGTTTGAAGATCTATCACGCTGCTCAAGAGGTCAAATCAAAGGACCTGATCAAGTTGCAAGTGAAGTCCATGAAATAGACTGCGCACCAAAAAACATCCAGAGTTACTGTGCTAGGAGGCATAACGCTTCTGGAAATTGCGCGTTCATTGTTAGAATTGGGTCCGAGTTTCGTGCCTAGTCAACCCATTTCTAAACCAATCATGCGCAGGATCACGTGTAGTCTGCATGAACTTCAAAATCAGCTACGTTACAGGGTTAGGCTAGAAAGGTTAGGTAAAGTAGTACCAAGGGGGGAACTATCTCCAATACCTTTTGCCCGAACTTTCTTTAAACAAGAGCTACCAAATAGCGATATTGACCCTACATTTCGTTTATTTTCCGACGAAATTCTCCACATACTTATTCACTACCAAAAAAGAAAAAATAAGCTCCAAGCTTACACATCAACAAAAGTGTGGAATGCGCCAGGTTAGAGAGCTCTTGAATTCAAAATCTGTTAGACTTTCTATTAGCGATAAAGGTGGAGAATTTGTGGTTATTCCTAGTCAGTTGGATATTAGGATAACAGAGGAGCACCTCAATGATGTTTCTCTCTATCGAGCATCCTCTGAAAAGGATTATAGAAATCAATACCGGAAATTAAATCAAGAATGGGTCAACACGGCAAAGGCCGCAGGCTTAGAGCCTTCAGTTATTTCTCGACTTAAAAAACGAACATCCAATTTGCCCTGTCCTTTACTTGCTTATTAAAACACATAAGCTTACTTCAGCTGATGATATTACATCAACGAACCCATCATCATTTATAGTTAGACCTATCATCAGTTGCATAGGCGGGCCAACGAATAGAATAACGTGGTTTCTAAACCTTATCCTGACTCAGTTGCTAAAATTCATTCCAACCCATCTACCTAACACCAACATATTTCTTGACCACCTACGGTGAGCGCAACCA
Organism: Angiostrongylus vasorum; assembly: GCA_018806985.1. NCBI lineage: Eukaryota > Metazoa > Nematoda > Chromadorea > Rhabditida > Metastrongylidae > Angiostrongylus > Angiostrongylus vasorum. The sequence goes on along the minus strand of JADANN010000103.1, from coordinate 737,562 downwards.
AACTGCACGCATGTAATGGAGCCATTCGATGTCACTTCACTTTATACCAACGTGTCGCATGACGCCGCAATGCAAGCCATTCTTGAGTTGCTGGTAGAGCACGAAAAGAAAATAAAAATGTACGGCTTGTCGATTGCGCAACTAATGACTCTATCAAAACAGTGTCTTTGCTGTTCAATCTTCAGGTGGTCTGGAAAATATTTTGCACAAATTAGAGGGTTGCCATGGGACAGCGTTTAGCACCAAGCCTTGCCATCGCTTTCATGTCTAAGGTGGAAGCTCCAGTTCTCGTCTACCGACCCACACTTTACTGTCGATACATAGACGACTGCTTCATCGTCTGCTCCACACAAGAACAGATGGATAAGTGCTTTGAATTGTTAAACCGACAGTCAGAGTATGTAAAATTTACACGAGAAAAACCAGCCGAAAACTGGCTTCCATTCTTAAACATCCAAATAAAGCTCTCAGAAAGTGGGCTATATAACATAATGGTATCGTAAGCCAAGTAGTAAGAAGATACTACTTCATTACCTCTCCTCTCATCCTTCACACATGAAAAAAGCATTTATCAAAAACATGTACCGTACGGCTAAAAAATGTGTGCACAGGAGAAGAGGAAAGAAAGGAATCGCAAAACCTGGCACGAAAAAATTGCCATTTCCAATCGCTACGACGTAGAAGCCATTCGGGTAGGACAAAAACGTAGGGTAGTTCCCCCAAAATAATGTTTCGGACGTAAGTAAGGTCCCTTTTAAGCTACCCTTCATATCAAATGAAATAAGTTACGCCATTAAGAGATGCTTAAGAAAAAAGTGGTCTTGAAAATTATTTAATGATTATTGACATCCCACCCAATACCCTACGCCGTCAGTTAGTTCGCAATCAGTCTCTATGATCGTTTGTGCAGCTCAAAAAACTGTATGATCTGTCCTAATGGGAGAGAAGGGGATTGCATGAGTTCAGGTGTAATATACTTGATCTCATGTAACGCACGCGGTGAGGAATATATTGGGGAAACGGGTAGACCACTTTGTGTCCGCATAAAAGAACATGGGTGATGGGAAAGATGGGAAAGCTAAAATTCGTCAAAACACTCCTCTAGGTACGCATAGGGCACAAAAGCACAACGGCGATGATTTTGAAGTGACTTTGCGGATCCTAACGCAGGAATCGAAAGCATCAACGCGCAAAATTCTTGAGGCGTTTTGGATAAATTTCAAAAAATCCAAAGATGAACCGGAAAGACGAGTGCCTCACTATCACACGTGACCTGGCCCCCTATTTCAAAATGGTATTTTGACCCCGGTGTGTGTCGTGCTCGCGACCCCACGTGAACAACGCGTGGGCCAGTCCCACTCGTTACATCACGGTGAGTAGCCTTTCAGTATGACCGTAGCATCCTAACCCACCATCTATTTAAAACTTTGATCTTCATTAATATTTTAGCCTTTTACACCGAATAACTAAAGTATTCTAACATAAAATATGTCCAGGCTCTGAGGAAGGCGAAATCGCCGAAACGTCACCCATCGACAAACAACACCAACAACAACGACAACGTCAACGAACATCTATACCAACCTCGGATCAGCTAAAGAAGATCAGTTTATAAGATCACATAAATAAATATATCAACTATTCATGCCGAGGTTTATAGAAATTCGGTATTTTGAGCTATATTATTTAAAATGTCATGACTTGAATGATGCTGAGATATTTGCAAAACTCCGGACCGCAGGTGTCTGCGGTGGGGAACGAACGCGCTATTGTCCTTTCCGGGGAGTAACGCGTTCACCACCACATAATGCGGGATGCGGTGTCATGATATGCTTTAAACAAAACTTTAACCACAATTTGTTCATGTTGTTGAGCTTACACGAGGTTGATATGAGGCGTTTATTCAGCTAACGTTTCGACGCATTCGTCTTCATCAGAGCCGGCGATTCTTGTCGATGATCCACAGTTGTTCTTCTTCTCGATGTGGCGTCTTCGTCTCGCATCGAACCGGATCCTCAGTTGAACACCTTGAATGAGCCATATTCACTAGGCGACGCTCTTTTGCACAGAACGGCTGTTGTTGATATGATTATCAGTTGATGGTAATTTGTTTTTCAACTGATAATCCGCCCTGCAGCAGTCGGTATTTTGCTAGCTGGCACATGACAGACAGCAAAACAATAATTTTGAAACCGAACCGTCAGTTAAACTTCGGTACTATAATATTCAACATTTGTTTATATTTCTTGTTTCTGTTCATGAAAAAACTTTAACTGTTCAAAACGACACATTTTATCCAACGAGAAACAGGTCTATTTATTCGAGTTGCATAAAATCCTGGAGTCCTGGAAGCGATGACTCATTGAAGGCATTTTTTCTCGCGCAGGAAGTTTTCAAGGTGCTTCAAGAAGTGGTAACCGGTAGGCGAGAGAACTGGAGAATATGGCGGATGAGGTAAAGTTTCGTTGCCCAACTCGTTCAACTTCTACAGTGCTGGTTCCACAACGTGAGGCCGGGCGTTCGGAGAAGAATTGGTCCTTTCCTGTTGACTAATGCCGGCCGTTGTGGTAGTAGTTTACGGTGCATTTCGTTGGTTTTTTTGACAACATTTCTATTCCGTAACAGTTTCGCCCAGATTCAAAAAGCTATGACGAATCAGCGCGACTGCAGAACACCAAGCAGTCAGCATAACCTTTTGCTGGTGCCATTTCGGCTTTATGAAGTGCTGTAGAGCCTGAACGCAATGCAACCATTGGGCTGAACGTCGCAGCTTGTCGTACAGAATCTCCTTCTCGCTGCCGTCACAGTTCGGTCAGGAAAAGGATCGCTTTTGTTGCGTAGAATAAGAGCAGACCACATTTCAAAACGGTAATTTTTTTTGATTATCGTTTAATTCGTGCTGCACCCACTTCCCGAGTTTTTTTTCCCTTTCCCATGCGATTCAAGTGAGTGGAAATTGTTCCTGTGCTTACCCCAAGCTGTCCTGCAAGCCCTCGAACAGTTGTTCTCGTGTTTTCTTCGTCTAATGCCATCAATTCGTCGTCGTCAAGTTCACTGAGACGTCCGCAGCCCTCCGTATTTTCGAAGTCGAAATCACCAGATAGGATATTCTGGAACCATGTTCGCACTGTTGATTAACCAACACCACCTTCACGCCAAACGTCGTTAATGATTCGAGCCACTTCTGCTGCACTTCGATCGAGTTTGAACTCATGAAAGAAAATCTGACGAAAATTCGTTTTTGGTTCGTTAGAAAAATTTAACTTTTGACAAAAAAATGAAAAGGTTGGAAAAAGCATAGAGTAAGCTTTTTAATGATACACAATATTCTGTTGCACAAAGAATATTTTATTGGTGAGAAATACATAAAAAGCAATAAATATTTTAATGCGCTCATTTATTTCTGAGCAACCTAATAGTTACTGTATCGAGATCTCATCCCAGTCTCCTTCGTACATTAAGAGCCACATCACTGCAACACGGCTTCGCACTCAAAAAATATAGCTGACTCAGGCAATCATTAGTGAACACATCATCCACCGTTCATGGAAAGAATGGGAACATGCAACACGTCCTATTTTCTTCGTTAACACCGTGGGCTTCATGATTCCATCGCCATCTCACTATCCTATGAAACGAACATGATATCCACTAACGAAGAACAACAAACATTAAAGCACTAGAATGTTTGAGTGACTCTGACTTCAACAATGTGCAGAACTGATAAAGAGTCTTAACCATACGTAAAGCCAAATTCTTGCATAGAAAAAAAGCACGGTAAACATAAAAAATCCATTTCTACCCATGTGTAGTGCGACATTGGCAATGAAGATGGAATAACACTGTGGAAACGATAGAGCTTCAGCAGGGACATCTCCACACTTCAGAAGTGAAAAAGCCGTGTCGTCTCTGTACGAAAAGCCGAAACCATAAAAAATAAGATAAGCACGTAAACAAGCATACAGTCAACTCCAATTGAAAGCACTCTACAGCGAAGAAGCTTCCTTGCAAATTATTATATTTGCATATAGGTAAACAGAGATTGAAATTTCTCTACGGGAATAAAGGATAAGGACAATGATCTCGGCGTTGATGAATCCCTGAGGGATTCACCATGCACTCGACTTCATTAAGCATCGTTTGGAGGTGACTGAATGCATATCTGGTTTTTGTAATGCCTCGCGGTGGCCTACCGATGTATCGAGCCAGTGCTGCTATCCTTCCCAGTCAAGTCTGGTACCATTTTGCTGACCCCAGAGCGACGGAAGGCACGATGAGCCATGGGCGCAGGGATCATTTCCACGTGTCTCTTGCAGGGCGCCTCCGACCACTGCACCAAACGCTCCCCTCATCTACATCTACATACATTCTTATGATTATATATAAGTAAACATCCTCGTCTGTGGAAATATACTAAGATATGGCACTGACTAAATGTTTAAACTGCATATATTGCAGTGTTATGTGCTTCGATCCTGGTCCCTGTTCTATCGTAGCTCGTTCACATATCTACAGCGTCGTACTATGTTTCATAAGCCCCCAAATCGCAATATACGAGTTTTTACAATCAATGGCGCAAAAGTTTTAATGCTTGCCCCTTCCTCATGTTGCAATGAAAAGCACAAAGTGCAGCTTGCTAGAGTGAAGGCAAAAGAGGTGCTTGAAAAAGATCGTGAGAAACTGTCTCGCTCCTACCAGATCATTCTCGGGTTGGCGCTAATGGGCTACGTATATGCCCAGCAACAATCTTTCATATTAGTGCAAATGACATCGCTTGCAAATTAAAGGGTGTATGGAAATCGAGTGTTGTCGGAGCTAAAATGTTGAAGTACCACGTGAGTAGAGATAGTGTTGTGGAAGCTAAAATGTTGAAGTGCCATGTGAGTAGAGATTAATGTGCTATCCTTACTATGTAATTCCGAGCTTAATTCCCAGGCATGTGGCTCTGTGCAGTCCGGGTATTTAAAAACAGCTTTAAAACTACTGAATTGTTATTTGAAAAAAAACATTGGTAAATGATGACAAAATCAATATGGAAACATTGTTAAAACCTTGAGCATTATGAAATTTTAAAGCACGGGCGCTAATGGTCGAAGCTGCAAAGGCTGGGAAAAAGCATTCGCAAAGCCCATCGAAGCTTCGCCAATTACAAGAACAAGATGATTGCACTGCGACGCCCAGACGGAACAGTAACAGCGTCCAGAAAGGCAATGGAGAAGATCATTCACGAATACTATTCAGATCTCATCGATAGCCACGTCCACTTCCCTTCATATGAAATAAAGGAGGATGGATATGTTGTACCACCGGCTGTCCCTTCCAAAATCCGATATGCCATTTCGTCGGTGAAAAATCGAACAGCACCAGGTCCTGATAGGATAACATCTAAGCGCCTGAAAAACCTTCCGCCAGTCCTCGTAAACACATTGGCTCGGCTTTTCACACGTTACCTGTCTAAATGGAAAGTCCCTACGCAGTGGAATACCAGTAAGACCATGCTGTTCTTCAAGAAAGGTGACTTCCACCATATCGGCGGCTATCGCCCAATCTGCTTGCTGTCTGTCGTCTACAAATTTTCACTCCAGTCATCATAAACAGGATTGATAGAACACGGCACGAAAGACAGCCATGTGAGCAAGCAGGGTTTCGAAAAGGATTTAGTACGATGGACCACATCCACACGATAACAAGGCTCACTGAAGTATCGCGAGGGCACAAAAGACCGCTCTGTCTCACTTTCATCGATTTATAGGTCTTGACTCAGTTGAGATAACAGCAGTAGTGGAAAGAAGAACATATCGAAAAAAAAGCTTACATTGTTAACGAACGGCAGCCAGTTGTTATTAACCTAGCTACTTAGATACTTGCATGATGCCTCTTCCTTGATTGTGCAGGCCACAGCATAATTTCCATTTCGAATATTTGCTGGTTTAGCCACTGTAGTTTCCAGGCGTCCCGCGGTGTGCCTAGCCGAAATCTGCCTCTCCTCGTCACCGGTCCATGCAGTCGCAGCGCTCGTGGATCAGAAGGAGATTTGGCACCATGCGACTAGCTTGATATCAGGGCGGTGGCGATTTCTGTACTGGTTTACTCTTTGCTGGGCTTCCTGATGGAAACGTCGGGCTCCTTGTCATCAGCTTGGTAGGTGGGGACTATCCCGTTGAACAGTGGAGCCCGTCTACCAAGAAGACCATTCAGCCAAAGTGAGCGGTAAAGTGTTAGGGAGGTGCTACTAACCATGAAAATCAATATTTGCAGCAGAATCGTTCTGAAAAGATGGAAAATATAGGAGAATATTACGTGGGTAATTTACGAAACATTTCTCTAAAGCTTCACTACGTCGCTGAATCTGTTCTTTTCTTGCTAAAAAATATCGTTCCTTACTTTTTTTTTCTTTCAACTCTGTACTGTCGGCGAAGCCCGCCAAAAGCATCTGCTCTTCGGCAAATGAACATCTGATGCCTTAGGGACCATATCTATTTGCCCTTGTCAAGTGCAAGGGCTAAAAACTGGGCTCTCTACACTTCTGGATCACAAAGATCACCATGGGCTTGATGAGAGAGAGAAGTTCAGCCCTTTTTGTTCTGGACTAGCCACGGATAGCTGTGTACTGTAAACTGCCCTGACATAAGTTTGCATTTAGCTAGCCATCCAGAACTCCATGCTATTGCGATACCCAGGAGTATTTCCGTGTCACGAAGAAGAGTGATGTTTGGGAGGATTAATATGAACTAAAGGTATTTTTTTTCGTCACGTTATTCCTTCACCTTGAAGATGCAATATTAGGAGCACTTGTTCTTTTTGTAAACAATCAAGTTCTGAACAAGGAGCCTTGGTTGAAATCTTGAACCGGTTCTCCACAAGTGACGTCTATGAGAGTCACTTAGATGTCGCCTGAGGGGCCGGTATGACCTTCGTAGGTTTTATTTTTTTCCAGTTGCACATGAGCTCTTCTTCAATTATTGTAATCAATCGATAGCTTGTAAAACAGAGATGTGTTCGATGTTGGTCGGGAAAAAGCTTTGTTGCGCACGTAAGAATGTACAAGAAATCGTTTATCGAACGAGTTAAATAAGCAAAAATCTGGGTGGTAAAGGCCTATTATTTTAGTTCCAGTCGTATATTGAGCCACATTACCTTGTATGGTGTGCGGGTACACAACTCGTGAAGAAGAAACACATGAGTTGCCAAACACTTCCAAATGCTGAGAGCAGTGTGTTCGTATGATGGACCATAGTAAAGTGTAGTAAATAGGCACCATACACATCATTCTCACCCATAGAACGACCAGGCAAATATCGTCTACAATCATCACCTGTATCACCTGTCATCTGTAATCCCGTTCATTGTCGAGTGACTCGAGCGGGCGCCGGTAAATCTTCCATATTTCCCTGTCGCGTGCAAGAGTAGTCCAGTGGGTTCTGCTCGCTCTAGGGACTCGTCGAGCATCATATCGTTTTTTCTAGGCTCTTCGTGAAGACTCTGACCATCGGATCGGTGGTCTTCCTGCAGTACGTTTGACATCCCGAGGAATCCAATCACTAACGGCTCTTGTCCATCGGTTGTCATTCATACGCTCTACGTATCCGGCCCACCTTATCTTCGACTGTTTGGCGTACAGAACGACATCTTTGATTTCTGATCGTTGATCTGCAATCATATCATGTTCAAAACCAACGAACCCTCTGGTTGTCGAAAGATTATTGTTTATTGTCGGAAAACTTATAAGTCCGTAAAAGCTCAGATTAGGTATCGTATGTTGCGGCAGATAAGCGAAATAAGGTGTTGTCTCAAGCGAGAGTGCTAACGCCAGTGCGAGCATTATTCGATTTATTCCCAACGAAAATTCCCACTACTTGGTCCTCCAGTTCATGGCAGCTGTTCACTTTGTTGTTTTGGCTTTATGTGTTGTTTTCTTGTGAATCACGTAACAGCTGCCATATCGATGGTATTGGAAGAAACATTTAAACAATCACATACATCCACCACCACTAGGCGGTGACTAGCTTTACCTTCGTCACTCTTTCATTTGCGCACAAATCCACCTCATGAAACATTTTGCCTGTTTCTCACGTTCCCTCTTCGTTCTTCTGTTAGAACATGTGGGAAAGATGCTGTTTGAGTTGTGATGATCGCTTTTGTAACGTAACGGGTAATTTCAATAGACGTGCTCAACATAGTGCATGTGTGACGCATTGGTTGAGATGTCGTGCAATAAACACGTTGTTGTTGGTTCTATCTCGTGCCCCAAGCGCACTTAGGGACACCATCCCCTCAGCTGTGGCATGTGGGTGCATTCGTACCAACTTTCTGAGAGGCTGAATCGCTAAGGTAATATGTCGCAACGCCCCTTTAGGTTATCGTATATGCGAAATATACATTCATTCCTCTCTGTGATGGCTTACAAAAATATTTTTAAGCACTAAGATTTTTAGCTCAAGCTGTGCGACGTTAAAAAAAAGGGACAAAGCTCTCGGCGTTGATCAATCCCCTGAGGGATACGCCATGCATTCGACTTCAATAAATATCGTTGGAAGTGATTGAATGCACATCTGGCCTTTACAATGACTCGTGGTGGCGAACCGATGTATCGAGCCAGTGCTGTTATACTCCCAGACAAGTCCGCTACCAATTTGCCGACACCGGAGGGAAGGAGGGCTTGGTGGGCCATGGGCGCGTTGATCGATTCCACGTGTGTGTCGCAGTGGCGCCTCCAACCACTGTGCCACATGGGCCCTATGAGACGTTATTTTGAGTAAATCTTTGCTCACCGTACACTTGTTGTAAGATATAATCTGAAATCTTATGCACTTCAAAGAAACCATTGAATGCAGAGTTTTTCTTCTTGTTTAAGCAGCTTTGAGGGCGATCAGTTCAAAGAGCAGCATTATTGGAAAAACAACCTTGCATAGAAGTTCTGACCCTTCGTTATAATATTTCCGAATGTTCTTCAGCATGTAGATTAGCGGGCCTTAGCCTTCAAATTTCCAAGAATAGACTTGTTCACGTAGAACTGATAAACAACACTGTATTATGACGATCACTAACTAAACGCTCTGCACGAACCTTGAAAAGAAACATCCGGAAAGTGTCTTGTGAAGTTTGGAGTAACGCAGCCAAGTTCTACCTCTAGCTTCGCCTTCAGCACAATTTCAATATAGTGAGCCACTTCCGATTCCAAACAGATAGATGCTTTCTGTTCTTCTTGAGAAGCAAACACGATGTTGTTATTAGAACATCTGTTAATTCACTATAGCTGACGTCTCGGTGGTTTCTCCCTCTTCAGAGCCTGGGAGGATCAAATCGACATGCATTCAGTACAGCTAAACAATTTTACAATCTCAGCAGACAAACGCAGCAGATGAATTTCTATTCGCATAATAGGCTTTTCCTTTTAAAGACTCATCATTTGTTCCGTGTTTGCTCAGCAAGAAAAACAGTGAATCATATGATGTCTACCTAGCGTAACATCTACATACTTGTTTCCTTGTTTGTCGAACATACAATGGGATAATTCTAAATAGATTCTACCTCCAGTATTTTTTTTTGCTATAGTTGTTTTACATTATCCGAAATAACACGGCGTGTGGTTCCATGCACTTCCTCCATTTGAATCGTTGCCTCACATATACTACCCACAATAGCTTTCGAAGTTTTGCGTGTGGGTTAGAAATGTCCTTAAGTGTTCATCGAGTCGTTCCTTCCTGGAATCCTGCGATAGTGGAGCTAGTGCGCTTTCACATGCATTAGAGGGAGTGAGGGATCCCAGACAAGTACGGTAGCAATTAGCCGAATCGAGAGGGAAGACAAGATTTTTTGTGCTCCAGCCGAGGTTCCCCAGCTTCTATTTTTGCTTTCAATAAGTGCACCTATTCTCTTCAATGAAAGCTATATCCGCTCTTTGCCAACATAACATACTTCTGTGTTAGTTTTCTCGTCACTGAAATGAAGAAACTTAGGCAACTTCAAGAGGCTACCTTCATATTGCTTGTAATCTTATACGGAATCTCTTAGATGTTTTACAAGCCTTTACTTTGAAATTTTTCATGTCCGTGGAATTGGGTAGCAGAAAAGTTTTGTTAAACTGCAAGTAACGAACCATTTCTGAGATTTCCTTGCAGAATGTCGAGAGCATTGGTGTTGATTTTGCTTACTCTGGCTGCCCTTCATGCCTATCCAGCAACTGGCGGTCTTGACGTGGAAAATCTCTCAGCTGGTGGCAAAAAATTCTTCATGGATGTGAGTTCTTCAAATTTACCACCATCATCCCTTAATGTTGTAGAGGTGCTGGTGAAATTGATCAATATAGTGTTTGAGGGTTAAGAACAATCTGCTTTTTTAATATCATAGTTGGTTTTGAACCACTCTCATCATCATTTTAAGTGTTAAAAAAGAGAATATCTGGCAATTGAGAATTTTCAGATGACCAAGCAGGTGATGGGCGTGCCATCGCTGAAGCCGGAAAATCTTGCCGCGCAATCGTTCTTCCGTAGCTTCCTCGACAAATACACAAAACTTGACGATAAGGTCTGACTTCTCTCTCAGTAATGACAACGACCATGTGAAAAACTCCACAGATAATAAAGATTTATAGTTAGCTTCTAATGAGATGTAGAAGAAACTTCTAAACAATTTTGGTTTTGTGCGAATTAGCGCCCGAAGAGGCTAGGAGTGCGTACTTGGTCCTTGGTTCGATCCCGCGCCTCAAACAAACACGTTCCATCATACCTCCATGAGAAGTATTGGTGGCAGATTTATTTGGAAAGATCAAAAGAGCCGGTATATTGGTTAAGTCTTCGCTAGCCATTCTATAGGCTAAATACGAATTTAAGAACATTTGCGGTAATGAATGGGGCAAATGCATGACATGTCTTAAAGCACGATTCATTCTAATAGTAATCATCATCTAATCTTAGAATTTTGATATCCAAGCTTTGAGGATTGGTGAAGGATAAATTAAGGCCATGACGCCACTCCGAACTTAAGATTTGTTGTTTCAACGCAACCACCTTCTTGAAAATCTTGTCGAATTACCAGTTACAGTGAGATATTCTTATGGCCTTTGCTAGATTTCTCTTGAAGATGAGCCACTCGATTTTTGTTTAGAGACCTAATACGAAGCCAAAATTAATTATAGTAGTTGGTCTGTACTTTTTAGACGAAGAAGGATATGGAACAACATGTGCCAACCGCAACGAAAATATTCAATGAAGCAGGTATGTCATTTAAACGCGTTAACTGGTTTCTTTGCTGACTTAAACAACTGGTAAAGCGGCAGTTATATTTCATCAATGAGACTTATAATTCTGCGCGAGCGCTTGTGTAGGACAAGGGTCCAAGGCTCCAGTAATGACCACGTAGTCATTGGCTCGTTCCTGAACTCAGACACTTGAAGCCTTCCATCTGTCTAGCGTTCGCACCTTGATACAAGACTTGTTTCAAAGGATAACCGCACTGACTTAATTCATCAGTAGCCTACCTCAAGTCGTTCTATAAGCCAGACGTGCATTCAATCACCTGCTTTTAATGTTGAGACCTGATGAAGTTAAATGCATGGCGCATTCCTCAGGAATGGGTTAACGCCGAAGGTTACACCCTTTACCCTTTCCATTCTGGCTGAGCCTCTCTAAACTCAAAAACTAGGTACTGAATAGTTGGTGCTGTTAACTACCAACTCATACAGCGCAGTCATTAGAGGTGCTATGCAATAGATTCAGGGACGTTGGTTCAGCCTCTTAGTCTCGTTTTAAAGAACCTAAAACCTGAAATTTCTTTGAAAGTTACAGTAACTATAGAATTTCTTGATAACTGGCTGGCAAAGACCACAGAAATTATTGAGTTTCAAGACATACCTTGCAAAGACAAGCGTCTACTTCTTTTTCTTAACTCAGCAAATAAGTTGCATGAAGATAATGTGAGCAAAGCACATTTAGCCATCAGAAAATATACCATACAAAGAATATACCAAATATACCGAAAGGAGGACGCGTGTGGTGCAGTGGTTGGAGGCGCAACTGCGATACATACGTGGAATCGATCCTCGCGCCCATGGCCCACCAAGCCCTCCTTCCCTCCGGGGTCGGCAAATTGCCAGACTTGTCTGGAAGGATAGCAGCAATGGCTTGATGCATCGCTAGGCCACCGCGAGTCACTGTAAAGGCCAGATATGCATTCATTCACCTCCAACGATACTTAATGAAGTCGAATGCATGGCGCATTCCTCAGAGATTGATCAACGCCGAGAGCTTTATCTTTTTATCCTTTATACCGAAAGAACTAAAGCCACAGACAACAAGAATTTTACACTTACAGATACAATTTCTCAACACTGGTTAATAATTCATTAGAGCCGGCACTGTCTGTATAACTCGCACGTCCGACTTTCTATTAACCTCGGCATTGATTGAATAATTCTTTCTGCTTCTGTTTAGCAAACACGAGGTGTTATTTTATTTCCTTATTTACGTAGAAGCTGACGTTTCGGCGAACTTCGCCTTCCTCAGAACCTGGGAAGGTCAAGTCGACTGCGATCTACACGGTCAAACGCCTCTATAACCAAACAGAGAAAATGCTGAATCAAAATTTCAATCACGTTGAACAAAGACTCACCTTTGCACACTCACCGCTTTCTATGAGTCTTCCACTAAATATTTCACGTGGAGACCAACCGCACAGATTTCACATGGAATCGTAATGTACCCATCTCATCAGAATAACAGGCTTATATACTGCCCAATATCACGCGTGATAATGAGGCATTCCTCCCTGCGGTTCATTTTCGGATTCTTGGAATTGTCCTGTACTTACTTATCAAAACCCATAAGTTAGTATCCAGCGGTGATCTCGTGTCTGCCGACCAATCGTTATTTAAGGTCAAACCTATCATTAGCCGCGTGGACGGACCTACGGATAGAATAACGTGGTTAATAACCCTAATACTTACCCAGTTGTTGAAGTACATTTCAGCCTGTCTAACGAACACCCAAATGTTCCTGGATCGTCTACGTACTGTGCAGCTCAACAGCGCATTCGCGATGGAGTCCTTCGACGTCACCGCCCTCTATCCAAACGTGTCGAATGACTCCGCTATGCAAGCCATCGACGAGCTCCTTATACAACATGAAGGAGCAATAAACATGTATGGCTTCTCGATTCAGCAGTTGACGACACTCTTAAAGGAGTGCCTAAACTGCTCAATCTTCAGATGGTCCGGGAGGTATTACGCACAAACGAGAGCGCTGGCAATAGGGACAACGAGTGGCACCAAGCCTTGCCATTGCATTCATGTCTAAGGTCGAAGCACCAGTAATCGATCTCGGGCCGTTACTCTACTGTAGATATGTAGATGAGTGTTTTGTCCTTTGCTGAACACAAGAGGAAATGGACAAATGTTTCGAGTTGTTGAACGAACAGTCAGAGAATATCAAGTTTACCCGAGAGAAACCAAAAGAAAACTGGCTTCCATTTCTGAACGTGCAAATTAACCTATCAGAAAACGGTTACGAAATGATATCGATAGGCAAGTAGTAAAAACATCTTGGTTCATTACCTCTCCTTTCACCCCTCTCACACGAAAAGGGCGCTTGTGAGAAACATGTTTCGAACGGCTACCAGCGTGTGCACAGGAAGGGAGCAGAGAGAGGAGTCCCGGAACTTGGCGCGTCAAATAGCCATTTTTAATGGCTACGAAACTATAGCTCGGGATAGGTGTAGAGGAAACCACAGGCCCCCAAACGATAACTCTAGCGACAATAAGGTCCCGTTTATCCTGCCCTTCATTTCAAATGAAGTAACTGCAGCTATAAAACGCTGTTTAAGAAGGGCCGGTCTAGAGAATTCGGTAACGATAACTGAAATGCCACCGAGTAATCTAAGACGCTAACTAGTTCGTAACCGCCTATACAACCGTCTATGTGCAACGCAAAATTGTATAATTTGCCCCAATGGTAGAGATGGTGACTGCATGAGTTCAGGTACAGTTTATCTGATCTCTTGTAAAGCGTGCGGAGACGAATACGTTGGCGAAACGGGTAGACCACTCTGCGTTCCTATAAAAGAACATCTACTCGGCAAACGTAAACCAAATACTCCACTAGGCACGCATAGGAAGCGGAGACATAACGGAGAAGATTTTTGAAGTACGGGTTACGATCCTAGCGCAGGAATCGAGAACACAAGCGTGCAAAATTCTCGAGGCATTCCGGATCAATTCCAAGAATCCGAAAGTGAACCGCAGGGGAGGAATGCCTCATTATCACGCGTGATATTGGGCAATATATAAGCCTGCTATTCTGATGAGATGGGTACATTACGATTCCATGTGAAATCTGTGCGGTTGGTCTCAACGTGAAATATTTAATGGAAGACTCAGAGAAAGCGGTGAGTGTGCAAAGGCTCTGTGTTCAATGTGATTGAAATTTTGGTTCAGCATTTTCTCTGTTTGGTTATGGAGGCGTTTGACCGTGTAGATCTCAGTCAACTTGACCTTTCCAGGCTCTGAGGAAAGCGAAATCCGCCGATACGACAGCTTGTACGTAAATAAAGAAATAAAATAACTGTCTCTATAGTTCTCTTGCTGTGAGTGTTGAAATGGAACAGGAAGAACTTCATCCGTCGTGTAAATCTTCTAATCTGAACGATAAATGAATACAGCCTCAACGTTAGTCTGTTTATTAAGAATGCTACAGAAGCTATCTACTCCAGTGAGCTTTGTTAAGAGAATCGAATGCTTTATCTGCACAGAGACTGATCTCCTGGGCTCACATAGACACGAAGTCAGTATATTTATCCTTCCAAACAAGTCTGTCATCTAAGTGGTTCAGAGCAATGTGGAAATTGAGTGGCCTAGTGCACCATACCGAACCAAAAACCCTACGTTGCGTAGTGCATCTGACCACAATACATTGCTCGCCGCAAATCCTTTTATTGTAGTTCCATAAATCATAAAACAGCTCGTTAATGAGAAATTACTCAAGAGAGATTTCATGTCCTTCTTTCGCATTTTAGGACTCAAATAGCAAAATTCTAGAGAAATAACTTAACATTCCAGCTAAGAAATACAACGTCGATCCACACAAGGCGTTCCAGATGCTCTCCACATTCTTCGAAAACTTCAAGAAAGGCGTAAACGGAAATATAGCTCAGCAGGGAATGAAGATGGCCGGAAAACTATTCGGAAAAAAGGAAACGTATTGATATTCTAATAACTGCTAAAAATCGATTTTGATGTGCGATAGGTGCTTCAAATAAATTTTCTAACCCTTTTCTTCTGTTCTTTCCTGATTTTGCATATTTTCTTGCTTGCTTACTTGAGTGTAAGGCCGACCTCCATGAGTTGTGCAGATGCCAGCACATTTTTTCATTCGTTTCGTTACCTCCTCCACGGTGGTGGTTTGAATCGAGCATGGTGGCGGGTGCTATTCTTATATAGAACAACGGACACTGCGATTGCAGCCATTTGATTTTAGTCACAAATACGTCCTCTTAACGTCCTAAGGGGACGCCTGCATCCTCGTGCAGTCCATTCTACAGTTGCTCTCGTCCTTCTGTCACCTGTTGTTCTCACTATGTGAAGGGTCTACGTAATGTTCGTCACTGATATGTGTCTCATGCGTTTCGAATGTGGGTTAAATTTCGAAGAACACAGATTCGCATTCTGGTTGCATGTATCAGTTATATTTAACAAAAGATCGTTTAAGCCCTATGAAAAATTGTGCGCAGTATTCTTGGCGTGGTTGAAGTCTCAGCCCACGTCTCTACTGCAGAAAAGAGCGATGGGAGGAGTGCTAAATCGAAAAGGCGAGTGTGGATTTCCAAGTCCTCTACTTGGTGAATGGCTTCTTTGAGAGACCCGAATTAGGCCGAATCTGCTTTCCTTCTGTTTAATTCCTTTTTTCATGTTGTTCTCCAAGTTGAGTGAATGCATACTGTACACCGTGCGAAATGGTCTCTGTAATCAGAGAACCGTCCAGTTGGTGTATTCGGCTTCGCAACATGGATTTTCCTTAGCTGGGTCTTTTTACGATTTATGAGTAGTCCACTCTTGTTTCCCACTACCTTGAGCTTATAGATTATTGTTTCTGCTTCGTTGGTGCTTCTTAAGAAAGTGATGTAGTCGGCGAAACGAAGGTTTGATAGGAATTTCACATCAATACGTATGCCTTTCTCATCCTAATTGACTGAATTCACTGTCTACTGCAATACATCGAAAAGCAGATTTGGTGAAATGGCCTCACCTTGTTGAACCCCCCCTTTTCCTGTGCGCGTGGTAGGAGGTCGATGGAAAAACAGTACATTTGTGCTGCTGTTCCGATAAGAGTCAGAAGAGTTCTTATGTAGGACCAGGCATTCGGTTCGACACTGTCAAACGCCTTTTATGGTGGACAAAAGTTACGACTAGGAATAGGTGGTATCCTCCACAAAACTCGATAAACCTGGAGACAGCTTGGGTGTGGTCCATGCAGCAAAGTTCCTAGCGAAATCCTGCTTAGTAAGCTGCCTGCACTCCACTCAATATCCCTGATATGTGCACGATAATTTTCGTGAACGGCTTGTAAAGTACACTCAGCAAGCATATAGGAAGAAATTTACGAGATCTCTTCGGTCATCTCTTGGGGAAGATGACCGTGTCCGACAATCCCTATTTTTTCCAGGGTCTTTCTCTTTCGAAGATCGGATGTCATATGGGTTGCGAGAAGTGTAAGTAAATTGTGCCTTTCAACTTTAACAAAGTCGACAACGATATCATCGGGCCCTGAAGTTTTGCCTTTCTCCATGTTTCTATCGTAACTCGAACCTCCGACGGAGGAGGATTTCCAGACGGCTTTTTCTCTAGAGGGAATTTTAGAGTCCAAGAAGAGGATCGTGAAAAGGAAAAGATCGGCGTCGAGTTTTTTCCCTCATTGATTGCATGTCATGGCGGAAAGTATTTAATATTGATTCAATCTCCGATCATAACGGCTGACAACGGAACACTCTCAGAAGTCTTAATCTTTTTTATTTACTGCCTATTCTTTTTAACGGCAGGGTATGTTGCGAAATATAACTTCTATAATGCTAAGATATTTGCAAAACTCCGGACCGCAGGTGTCTGCGGTGGAGTTTTGCAAATAGCTCAGCATTATAGAATCCCGTTGACGGGTGATTGCTGATGGCAAAAAGATCGATAGAGCTAACTGAGAGACAGGCACGAAGGACGCGCATGGTGTGGTGGTTAAGGCGTTACTCCCCGGAAACGACAATAGCGCACTTGTTCCCCACCGTAGACACCTGTGGTCCGGAATTTCCAAATATCTCAGCATTGTAGAAGTTATATTTCGCAACATAACCTGCGCTTAAGAAGAATAAGCAGTAAATAAAACGGTTAAAATTGTGACTATAACTAAAGCCCCGGCTTTGCTAGGTTCATTGCCGATTTGTGCTTCCTAGACCAATCCCGTTGGCGGGTGATTACTGATGGCGCAGATCGATAGAACTAGCTGAGGGACAGGCGAAACGATGGATCTGCATGGTTTGGTGGTGAACGCGTTACTACGTCCAATAGAATTTTCGCCTATGGTCACTTAGCGACCCTACACATTTTGACGGTTACCCTTTTTAGCCACCTGTTAGACGAGTGGTTGACATGAAAATGAAGACGAAAGACGGTAAGTGCAAGCATTCACTCAAAGTTCGATGATGGACACACGCTACACTCTTTAGACGCTCGATGATTCGGTGCTGGCTTGAGGTAGCCAGGCTATTATGCAAGCTATTATGTAAGCCAGACGTTTCATTAATACTATTAATGAAGCCAAATATAAAGCACGTTAAGTAACAACCTATAATGTTTGTACACGATTCGTCCTAAAACGTAGTTTTCAACGATCAGGTGCAATAGCGACTCTTTCCATAACATAAAGGCCACTGATTGCATGTGATAAAGACCGACGCTCTAGAACAGCTACATTGGAATTGTTGGGAAAATCCCCGACTTACGTCTATGGAATGACTTGCGGCGGCTTGCCTCTGTATCATGTCCGTGCTTTTGTCAACGCTTCGAGAACCCAGGAGGGGGCTTCTAACCAACGATTCCGGACACACTGCAAGGGATCTCCATCCACTTCAGTGCGCTGGTTCAAATTAGGCAATATATGGGTCATAAAGTCATAATTTATATTGCAATTTAAACACACTATTCAGAGTCACTGCTCTTTTGTGATGGGCGCGCTTTAAACGATACAGTATTCACCGTAACGATATCACCGCCACCTGTCGTCGCATATGCTTCGATCGTTGGCGAGTGTAACTGTTACCATTGTCAAACAGTTGCTTAGTTCAGGTCACTGTGCCACATTGGAGATGAAATACTTAGCGATTCTGCTTAATAAACAAAACATCAAAGACCACAAAGCTCTGCGACTTCCGAGGTTTATTTGAGCACAACATATGCCCAATAAACTTTATTGTTGATTTGACTGAATTTTACACGCGTGTATGTGAAACCGTCGTCGTCTTGGTAGCAGCAACGCATAGTCATAGGTGGTGAATCTTCTCCTCAGACTCATAAAGACCAGCAATTGTCTGTGATGACGACCTCAGACCGCTCTCTTAACAAGCTGTTTGCTGACTACCTGAATAAAATCTTACGAAATTGGCACCATATCTGTTGTATTAAAAACCGGATAGGCTCCTCAGCTGTGCATACATCTTTGATAACTCTTTGTCCATCCCCACTGTTCTAAAGGCTTTTTTTTCTGGTCTGGGAGAGGTGACACGGATTATTCATTTACTTCTAAACTCTATCAAAGATACTTCCAGAGGTTCAAAGCGATGTGCTCAACAAAAGCTAAAAAGGATAAAGCTCTCGACGTTGATCAAACCATGAGGGATGCGCCATGCATTCCTCTTCCCTAAGCAACGTTGGAGGTGATTGGATGTATATCTGGCCTTTACAATGACTCTCGGTGGCCTACAGAAGCATCGAACCAGTGCTGCTATCCTCCCATACAAGTCTGGCACCAATTTACCGACAATGGAGGGATGGAAGGCTAAATAGGCCATGGGCACGGGAATCGATTTCACGCGTATGTCGCAGGGCGCCTCCGACCACTGCACCACACGCGCCTTATGTGTTCAATAGCCTTTAGTAATTGTACTGAAGTTCGATATAAGCTGAGAAAAGAGCGCTTGAAATCGTTAATGAGAGATCTTCTAAGCTTCCTTGTTTTCATACACTTCTTCTGTAGGTGAATCTGCTACGTGTTTATCCATTTCCAATAAGTGTGGGCTTAGAATCATCGTGCAAAAAATGATGCTTAAACGCTCGTTTAAGGTAGTAACTACTAGAACAATCGGTGGCTTCGGTCCACTGAACTTTATTTGTTTAGCCACAACTACAGGAATGAATGAGAACGAAACAATTACCACGATGTGACGCAACAGAATTTGTATTGAAGAAGCTTGGAAAATGACTCTGACTTCGTAGACGTGAAGAATTGTAGATTAACTAATACCGTATACTCAACGACAAAGCGTATTGTTCGGCTCTAATGAGGGAGGTTTCGCCTCGGGCACAATCACGTCTTCACATGACGAAATTCAATTGTTTGTCGTCGTCAGATTACGGAACATATAAACGAATCAGTGCTTGGCTGCTGGCGTACATCCGTGCCTTTGTCTTCATCTGGTCATCTATAACCTTCTCATTTCCTTCTGCTCACTCACCATCCACCATCAACCATCAACCACCTACCTGAAATTCGCCATCAATTACCGTATTCTGCCATCACTAAACTAATTTAATCCTTCTGATGCCAAAAAACAACGATGAATCTCGCCCTATTATTATATGATCGGGAACCATTTTTATAATGTTTTAACATTTATTCACTGCCTATTCTTTTCCCATGGCAGCGTATGAGGTGAAAGACAACCATAGGTATTCGAAGTTATGAGCAGAGCTCGGAGCCTCAGGTGTACTTCAAACCCATGATTAGCCTTTTTCTGGGGAGTGACGTGCTATCCACCACACTAACCAAGGACCTTGGCTTGCCCTTTCCCTTTCAGGTAGTTCTTTAGTTACATATCATGGTGAAATGAATCATGCTAGAATTCAAGAGCTCACTTTTTTTTTGTCTTTTTTAAGTACAAACAATAAAGCCTTCGACGTTGATCTTCCCGATAGCGATGGTCTATAAGGCATCGATTCCACATCGCAGTGGGGATTTTGCTCATATTTTACCCACACAGTGACGTGCGGTGGTCCACCTGAATGCTACATTCATGCCAGACAAAGCTAGTACAAACTAGTCGATGCAACGAGTTTGGTTTGCGTGGGATTGAACCAATGTCCAAGCGTAAATTACGGAGCACCTAGAATCATTGCACCGTGTTAAAAAAAGAAAAATGAGGTGGAATATCTAGCTTAAACTACCTTTTTATTCTTCAAGCAAGCAGCAAATGTCTGGAATTTGTTATGTGATACAATAAAGAAGGACTAAGGACGTTCTTATAAGCAATAAGATCACCTTTAAAACCATGAGGGCCACATTGCGCTGAATACAAACCAGGAGTAAAATAAAACAAAAAATAGGAAAAAGAACAAGAGCGAGAACGATGTCGTCGCAACCAAGGAAAGCCGTGGGAACGACGGGTAAAACATTTCATCTTTATAGAGGAAAAGTTTCAAAGCACTTCTTTCATTCAACTTTTTCTTTTCTGCCTTATTTTTTGTTGTTCTGGCAAAACTGATAGAGTGAGAAAAAATATCTAAGAAAAAAGGCAAAGCAAAGGCCCTGGTTGGTGCGGCGGATCACACGTGAGTCCCTGTTTGGATAATCATTGGTTCGAAGCCCACCTGAGACTCCTAGTTTTGCTCATACCTCGGCATTCCTTTTGTTGTAGTTTTTTGTGTCGTTAATAAACTATCTACCACGACTTCTACAAGGACACTCTGTATGAACGTCATGGGTAATACCCGCGCTACAATCAAGGACAAGACCATCCATTAACTATGCCAAAGTGTTTCGCTTTCAAACGTTTCGAATCTGGCGGCATGACCTTCATAGTTCGACCACG
This sequence comes from Angiostrongylus vasorum, assembly GCA_018806985.1. Lineage (NCBI taxonomy): Eukaryota > Metazoa > Nematoda > Chromadorea > Rhabditida > Metastrongylidae > Angiostrongylus > Angiostrongylus vasorum. Next base: position 716,505 of record JADANN010000103.1, on the reverse strand, counting down.
CTCGGAATTTCTTGCCACAGTTGATAAAGATTTCTTCATTACGTCTTAAATACGACGCAATGCAAAGACTATTTCAGAACTGGTGCTGGCATTTAGCGTTTCTGTGTGAGACCATATCGAAACGTCTGCGCAGTGTTTATTAGCACACTAAGATGTCTATTCACTGATGAAAGAGGAAGCTCTCCGGAGCGCCTTCAACACGAAGCCAAGCAGTAGTACTCGAGAAATAGCGACTACCCCTGTGATTATCTGTATAGGATCGTATGAAACAAACTCTGGATACTTAAATGTTTACAAAGATTGCAGATTTCACCTGGAAGGATAGCGATAAAGTTATCTACGTCAATGTTCGTAGTCACCGAATATCTTTTTCGTCAGCACAGGAACGATGTCTTGAAAGCCACTATTCCAGAAGGAAATGAGAGTTGGATTCTCTCTACGCAGAATAATCAATGACCTTCGAAGGGGTTAGCGCTACTACGCTAAGAAAAAGAAACGTTCGGGTGAAGGCCTTTACAATATTCTGAAGTCATGATAACCGGTATCATCGTATAATTCAAAATTTCTCAAACTCCAACCTCGTCTGTTGGGTTCTCATGAGGGAAGCGAATTGCCTCATTAAATAAAAAACGCCACACACCAGGATACCAGTTCTATCATGATAGACCTAAGATACAGCGAATGTTGTACAAACCTCAAAACCAGGTAATTATAACTATTATTGATGCGGAAAGGAGGAAGAATGGATAAAATCTTTGCTCTCAAACGTTCGTTTCGGTTAACTTATGTGAGATTAGTGTCACAAGTTCATTTGCTGAAATCCTCACGGCATTCTGTCTTTGTGTTTTATTCAGAATATCCCTTTAAAAAGCTTTCTTTGAAATTCTCGGGAATCTCCAATCTCCTACGAGTAATCAATTGAAACCATATTAACCAGTTCTCTGTTATTTTTCTTACTGGCACTTAAATTCACTGCCTTTCTTCCTTTGCTTTTCCTTCTCAAATTTTAGTCCATAGTCTTGCTGCAAATGCTCTTAAAAAATCTCCGACCTTCTATCTCAGCCATTAATTCTGATTAATGTCTTCTTAGTGTGTGGTATTGTTGTGCACCTAAGTCCCGCCCTAGTTTCACCCTCAGTCGACCCCATAGTGTGTGTTACTATGGGAATCAACTTACCAGTACCGTACGCAAACTCATATTTTCTTGAAGAGTACTCACCTGATTTCTTACATAAATATAATAAAACCTCTACATATTTTGTTTTATTTGTTCGTTTAGCTGGTTGCTATTCACCTGTAGTGTAGATTCTAATATTTCTATCACCCAGTTCATTGTGCTGCATCTGTCTTCCATAAGGCTTTCTGGATTTCTGCATCTCTTCGGCTCCCACCGGCTTTCATGGATCGGCGAGAGTCTTTCCCAGATAAGTTCGGCGGAATTATTCGACTCCGGCGAGATGGAAGGTCTGGCGCATCAGGCTAGGTCGAACCACCGGACATGTCTTCACTGCAAGACATCTTTATCCAAAGCACCTCTGTTGTCCACTTCTTTTCAGTGAATTTCACAACTACGTTTTACATCGGACTGGTTGACACATTCTGATTCCTTTAATGATGCTGACGTATTTAGCAAAACTCTGGACCACAGACATCTGCGGTCCAGAGTTTTGCAAATACCTCAGCATCATTAAAGTTATATTTCGCAACACATACCCTGCCGCTAAAAAAGAGTAGGCAGTAAATCCTTCGAATAGTCCTGAAGATCTTGTGAAGGAAAGTACTTCGGCAAAGAAATTGCATTTATGGCACTTCGCAGTGTTTCTTTTTCGCGCTTGTAAGCATCCCTATTTTTCTGTTCTAATGAAAAAACACTATTGGAGTAAAAATTCGCTTTGTATATCATAAAGTTCTGTCACTGGAATATTCTGAGTCGGGCAATTTGTCGGATGACCCTTCCACCTGGCTAGCGCGTAATTGTGCTTTGTGTGTAATGTAATGTAGTCTGACGATGATAATGGTACATTCTACCTAACTCGCCGCAATCTCACTTATGCCAGTCAGCGTTTGTAGGTGAACATCTGGCTGAAGACGTTCGGCATAACTAGAATCATTCTCATGCACTTCAGCTTTCGAAATTGGTTCAATCCTTGGCGTGTTTATTCTTCGTTTCACGAGATTTACAAAAATTACTTATTATCATTATTATTACTTATCAGTAGTGACTCCATAAACTTTTTCTCACATTTAACGACCCTTTTCTCACCGATATCTGCTTCTTAATGCTTCTAATGTTCTCAGTTCTCCGAATCTCATAGAGAAATTGTTTTTCCGAAATGCTTGATCACTAGTCCACATTTTTTGTGCGTTGGTGAACTTCCTTGAAAAAAGAACATCTTAGATAAGTGTTGTTTTCGTCAATGACAAGTCCCTATATAGTCTGAGATCTTTTTTCCGACCAATATTTTTAAATAGTATTTAGCCCTGCCAATGCTAACATTTATTGTTTCGGATTTCCAACACTGACGTCGATAATAAACGAAACGATATTGAACGAAACGAAGTCCAGTAACTTTAATTAAATCTGTAATGGAATTCTTACAGTCTAGAAGACACTTCCTGTAGTTCGTGTTCGTAGTTCTGACTCATAACACAGCCTCATGGTTCACTTTATGGCATCTACGCCACTCGAGGTGTTCGTGTGCCGTCTTTTGTTCGTGGTATAGCTAACGGCCTTGTGGGTTCCGTCGATGTGATGACCATAGTCGCTTTTCCCCCGTCACCTTACTACCGGAAGGGTCACAACACGAATTACACGACAATTATAAGATAGTGATGATCGTGTTATTAAAAGTGCAAACATTGACGCACTGTGAGAGTATTTTCTCTTTCGTTTGACTTGCTCTATATAAGTAGTGCTCACGTCACCAGTTCATTGCTCGTCGTGTTCTCTTGTGGCACACTTCATCGTTTCCGTTCTTCTTGATGTATTTAACAACTTTATCCTAGCTATTATCATTAGCTATTGTATTTGGTTGTTGCAATAAGCGCTAGTCATCAGTTTACAATGGTAAGATTACTGTGACAAGTCCGACTTTGTATTGCAACAGAACTGCTTTGCCATCGATAACCATAGAATCTCAGAAAGAGTCGAAATCATAACAATGATCGTCCACCAACTGTCACTGTGTTCTTACAGGGGTAAGGTTTGCCAAAAAGTAATGCATTTGAAACAATACTGGTAACGATATATGCCACTCAATAGTTCGTGGTACCTTTCCTCTTTTCATGAACGCCCACGTATTTTCTAGAATATAAGCGATACTTATGCGTATTTTACCATATAACCTTGCCAGTAAATCGGATAGAACTTCCTTAATGAGGTCAGTCCCTTGTTGATAAGGCCTTCTTGTGGTAGCTGTTATCGATACAAGAAGGTGGCATTCGTGCTCCTCCTTTCCTACTAGACAACTCCATTATTGATATCCGAACACATTTATCCTCCGTCGTGTTGCAAATTGGCTTAGTTCTTTCCGTGAGCGCCAACATTAAGCGCAGAATCGCTTAACCTCTATACTCAATCGATAACAATAGTACTTCAACCTTGAAACAGTCGTTTTATTGATGCTTTCTCTTCGTTGAAGCAAGAATAGTAGTAATAATAACAGTAGTAACAACACTTTACCATGCTTAACGCATAGCTCAATACAGACAATTTGTGCTTATAACTTTTTCGTTCATATACTGATTCAGTTATAATAGCGGTGGGTGTATGTAGGACAGTGGTTAGAAGCTCGCTGCAGTATGAACACTGCTGTTAGTTCGACCTCTTCTCGTTCTAGGAAAACCAAGCCTTCTGTCTCTCTGGTTATGAAAATCAGGGAATAGACTTATCTGGAAGGATGGCAACACTGAGTTGATACACCGCGAGTCATTCTATGAACCAAAAATGGTTCAATCAGCTCTACAGTGTCAAATAGAGCCGAGTGAGTGTATGGCGCTAGCTGAGGGATCGATAAATGTTAAACATCATTCTTTAGCGTTAACCTAAACATATAACATAGTGCACATATTAACCTAAAGAGTAGAGCAAGCTTCGAAAAGAATTACTTCGTATTCAAAGCCTGAAGCACCTCGATCGCCTTCGTAAAACTGTGGGAAACGAACAATACTTTATGGACTCATAAATCCTAACTAATTATTCTGACCTAAAATGACGAGGTTCGCCGAAGATTCTGACACGGTAAACGTTCAGAATACGCCTTCAGAGCGGGCACCTGTCACCACCGATTCTTGACAATGGAAGATTCTAGATGTTTCTCGTCCGTTCCCTGATAACAGCATATCTCAACTGCCTCAGACACGCCACCTGTGATCACGATCATGATTGATCATCGAGTGATTCAACCGGAAACTAGCAAATTCCTCTATTGCCCCTATCTCCGAACTCCTTTATTTTTTGCTCTTTTCGGAAAGATTGTACCCATGGGCAGCAGCTTTAACATCTCACATTACATTCGTCGGACATTCTTGTGATCCCAGTCAAAATTATCACTTACTCTTAATGCAGCACGGTTGGATTGTAGTTTCTTGAAGATCCTTTTAGTCGTCTTCTTATCGCTTTCTTCTGGGTTAGTAGATTTACATCAATTTTGATTTGATTTTGCTCTATAATTGTGCACAAAAGTTCTTTCCATATTGATCCGAGTTCATCTAAGAATAAAAACTGGGAGAAAAAAACAAATACGAACGACTTTTTGGACGAATTCAAACTGGGACAAAAAGCCGCTGAAACGGGTCGCTGGCCAGTAAGACGTTAACGACCATAACGACCATGGTGTACGATGCTGGTTTCAAAAATCCTCTGTTGGAGGCGAAAGCACCCAGGAAGCCCATGAACAATTCCTTAGCCATCCAAGATTGATACTCAATAATTCAAGAACGTGTGGAACTACTAGACCTAGGCAAAACAATGATTTCAAAACGGAAAATGTGAATTTGAAGGTCAAAAAAGAAGGCTTCTTACATCAGAAGTATTGTTTTCTAAAAAATTAGACCTTAATGGATCCTAGAACTGTTTTTTCAAGAGAAATCCCGCTCTTTTTCCTCTATAAAACTATGATATTCGGTGTATTTTGAGGTAGAGCTAGCGAGTTTCAATCCATTAAGGTCTAATCGCAACGGATTCTGATAGGTCGTAATCAGAAGTATTGTTTTCTGAAAAAATTGGGCCTTAATGGATCCTAGAACTGTTTTTTCATGAGAAATCGCGCTCTTTTATTCTGTATCGCAACTGATGGGACTCTTTGCATTGTCGGGACAAAGATTAAGCTTGTAAACCACGAAAGAGGCAATTTCGTAAGGGCAACGCCACAGCCTATGTTGCATTTAATAGAAAAACTTGATCTGGAACTCTTCTAGAAGCAAGCTGCTGCTGAAATGACACTACTTTTCGTTGAGACATTTGAGCTGTAAATCATGCCGGTTTCGTCCACGATACCGTTACGTCACCAGTAAATTAGGTTGTGTAATAATATATTCGAACAGCGCAATGGTTTAACGACAGCGCTGCTGTATCTGAGCACTGGTTTTCAGCATCTCCTGCTTCTGAACTTCCGATCGTTATCGACTTTTCTTTTAGGTGAATCCATCAGCGCTTTACAACATATTTATCTATATAATGCAATAGTAGCATATTGCGCAGATCCTACCACATCATTCATTCTTCTTGAAGCCTTAGATCTATCATTTCAAGAAGATTTTTAGACATTCCTGAAGGGTTCGGTTGGTATTTGAGGACTTCATCTTCCTCATTAATTGTTTCTTCTCTTTTTCTCACCATCTGCTTTGATGGTTCTCATAGCCTTTTTCAGTCAGTTGGAACCAAAACAATGTCTATTTCTATAAATATGGCAAAAAACATTCAAAGGCTTCAAATCATTTCCATTACGTTACAAAAAGAGATTTCGTAGCCGAAGTCCAGATCGATATGGCTTTCACTCTCGACTTTTAAACAAACATCTTTGCAAGAATTATCCTTTACTTTGTTTAATTGCAAAAAAGACGTGCAAAAACATCCTTCTCTGCTTATCATATCTTTTATACCTAAGGAAATCAATTAGCAGGCCATGTTTGCCCCAATTACCTTGACAGACTTGTAATTGCAGTCATATACAATGAGTTCCAATAATATCGTCCGTCCTCCAAAGATCTCTCTTCAACTTTTTCACTGTTAAAAAGTTAAAAAAGCAAGGTGAGCTATTTCTTCTTTCTGTTCCTGTTTAATGCTAAGTTAGCCATCTCCTTCGTGCCCCCCCGCCCCCTCCACCACCCCCTCCCACCATTTCGACGAGAGGCTAAATCGCTTACTATGACCACTATGACAAGTAGCTAAGTTGGAGTATGGACGAAAAAGCGTTCATATGTCCGCTTTGGATGCAGAACTATTGAACAGTTAAGGTTAGCGGTTAGTGTTTATGCTGTAGCAGAATGAATATGTGAGTGGGTGGTACTTGGGTGTAGGGCATTTCTCTTCTATCTCGTGCATGTTGATTCGGCGAAAAGTTGTAATCAAATGACAGGAAAGTGCACTGAACGAGGGGATTTATACCATCTTCTAACCGCATAAACCACATGTCCATCTCCCATATTGCAGACCCTAGTGAGTCATCCATAGGTGCCGATTCGCAGAAGAAAGTGCTAAGAATAAAGCGATTCATACGCTAAGTGACCATGCTAAGCTAAGTGTGGTGACCTCCATGTCTCTGGAGTAAAGAAAACCCATTGAGCAGCTTAGGATCATAAAAGAAACGGTTGCACGCTTTATTACTGTCTTGACGCGTATCGATTTTTGTTTAAATTATCGATTTTTCTAACTATTACTGGTAAATACCGAGTTTTCAGAGAACCTTACCCAAAGATTAGTGGTGTATAGCATTGTATGAGCACTCTAACATCCATAACAGCTTAGTCTGAAGATATCTTGTAGTAGTTTCTAACATCCTGATAAGTTATGAGATTAGCGTTGTCACACCATGTCATCAATCACTTTCTCCTCGCGAATTGATTAAAATCCGTATTTTCGACGATCTGATGCAAACGATCTTTTATGGGCTACACTTTAAAGTGTACTGATTTCACTTCACCTCTGTCATTGCTTTAGAAAAAACCCCTACCAAAACTCTCCTGTCAGATATTTGAATCCCACTGAAGAGATTTTCCAACAAGTACTGATTACTTTGTTCAGAAATCTTCGTCCATCATGAAACTACCGTTTTTTCACAGAGAATTGAAGATGAGGAAGGGAAAGGCGATCCACTTCCAAGTAAACACTCGAACTCAGATTTACAATAATCAACTAGTCCCGTGATCAGAATCATGTAGCCCAAGGCTCTCGTATGCCAGAATTTTATTGTAAAACTCCATGATTCTTGTTTTTACGGTGATAGTTTCCCGTGATATTTATACTGTCCCATCATTCCTGTCTACTAAGATGACGATTACTGAGAGGTTATGGCAGTCAGTTCATTCTGCAACCTGTACATCCCTTTCATGTCGGATAAATCTTAAAGAGCTCAATCAGCAACCGATAGGGAGCTTGTACTAAATCCAGAGTCAGTTTTTTTTCCTCCTTTCTAAGCAGATTTTCAAGGCTTCTGCCATGGAAAGCTGAAGATAGCTCTTTTTAAGTTTGGAATCTACTTTGAAAATGTGATATCCTTGACCTTGACGCCTACTGTCGAGTATGTACGATTCTTTATTATTTTTCTCCGACTAGGATTTCTAGATTACGTCACAACGCCTTACCTTTATTTTCTTACAGTATGCCGAATGTATTGTGTGAACTGACATCGTGACGTCACTCGCAATTGTTATCTATGGTTCATATTGTATACCAATCTAACACATTTGTTCACTAGTGATTGGAAGGCTGATGGCATTACGTCATGACCTCTGGAGAGGTTCATACCCCACAAGAACACGACAACACCACGATAGTTCATTACGCCAGCAGCTGTTATTTTAGCTATGATTCTATCCAGTATTATTTTTAATTCTACAAGTCCTTGTGCTAATGATTTAAAAAGCAGTAAATGAACTACACAAGGATAAGTTACCTTTGAATAACCAGATATGATTGACTTTAATCCCACCGATTTCGATTCCTATCATTTTTTGCACTTTCCTTTTCTTTTCTCCTTTCTTTTTTTTCCCTTCTTTTCTTTCTTATCTTCCTTTTATTGCATTCTGAAATTTTCGTGAGTTCTGTTTGCAATAATACATCCCGGTTTAAAATTGAAAGCTCTCCTGATTTCGTACCGCGTGAGTGGAAATCAATTCACGTCAGAGCCTAGGTGCTAAATAGGTGTTCGAAGAACCTCCAATACTAGCTTATAGTAATCAAATGCTATTTTAGTAAGTTTACATTTCATGCAAGCTATCTGAATGCTTATCGTGATCGCGTGAGATTTTCCACTGGAGAAGAAGTTTCTGAGTTTAATTCTCATCAACCTACAAATTGGTTTCCTCTTTAAAAACTACCAGTTGTAGAATTCAATCATTAGTTAGTTCCGCTTTTTAATTATCAACCACTTCACTTTCACTTCATTCGCCATCAAAATCTCGTCAATTCACTGACTAACTGCATGCGTGTGAGAGTTCTCGTCCCATTCATTTGCTGTCATTACTGCCAGTGCACCTCTTACTCTCTTCAGTCCAGTCCGACTGAGCTTCATTTGTTCCATGATTTACTTGCTCACTTGGTCGCACATTATTTACTGGCGAAAATGATCACTAGAGGTGAAAGGTTGATCTTAAAGTTGTTCCGGTTAAAACTACTACTGCCAAAGGTTATCAGCAATACAAAGCGGTAAGCGTACGGTATGATGGAATTCCCTTCGTCGGCAGAGTATGAGATAATCACGACCTTGTCATTCTTTTTTTTGACGAGAGATCTAGTAAATGAGAAAAAGTACTTAAAAGACATAAATAGGTGGAAATCTATTAAATCTGTTAAAAATCTGTGTGGTCTATGGGAAAATGATGGCCTTTGGAAGTCGCAGAAGTATTCTTTTCTACAAAAAGTAAAGAATTCAACGTTAATCAAAATCCAAGAGGAATACGCTATGATCCATCGACTTTATTCGCACGATTACAGAGCTGATTGAACGCATATTTTGCCAATGCAATGGGTAACGAGGATCTGCCAGTGTATCAAGTCAGTATTTTCATTTTCCTAGGCGAGTCTGGTGCTTGGCAATTCCGGAAGAATGGCGTGCCCCTAAACGCAGGATCGAACCAACGACCATGTTTATATTACAGTGTCCCTCTAAACACTGCACTGCATACGCTCCTAATCATCATCTATACATCACTTAAGTACATTGTTCTTAGTAAATAACCGTGCCTTGCGATCACTTTAAAGTGCCACATTAATGGATGCCTCTATAGGAAATATGCGACATCTGTCAGCTTAAATACCATCGATTCGTCAACTTTACGACTTCCCTCTCAAAATGTCACAATCTCGAAAGTCCATCTACAACTTCGGCACCACTTTTTTTGCTATTATTGATCGTCATAAGTTCTAGAAGTTATTCGTATGTACCACCATAGGGGCATTCATCTTACATTCGTAATAGGTCATTTCGATCTCGAGTTCCGAAGATCTTTCCTTTTCTTCTTTTTTTTCTCTTTTTTCGTCTTTTTTTCGAATACAAAAACGGAAGATCGAAGAAAAGGAAGAAGAGAAGAAGAAGTTGTTCTTGTGTGCCGTTCTGAATTTTGCTGCTTTACACTTCTTAGCTCCATGTTTACAGATTGTTATGCGTCATTTGTACATCATTGTGACGTTACTGCAAACAGTAATGACGTTCACAGTGCTACCGTACATCCAGATAGACTATGCTCACTATTTCCGCCTGGCACAGTGCTTAGCAAAATGCATGCAAAAAGGTAAGAGAATCTTCCACTACAATCCATGATTGGTGTTGAGACTATGCTCACTATTTCCGCCTGACACAGTCTTTAGCAAAATGAATGCAAAAGGTAAGAGAATCTTCCACTACGATCCATAATTGGTGATGTTGATATACATGGGCGCTCATAGCGCATTGCCTTCATAATAGACAGGTTGTTGGTACGAGATTTGTTTGGGAGGACGCAAACACTGACTTGATGACCACAAGGATGCTGAGATATGAGCAAAACTCGCACCCTCATTGGCACTTCGAATTCGCGAATGCCTTTATCAGAGGCTCACATGCTATCCACCACACCAACTAAAGCCATGTTTTGCCCTTCTCTCAGTCATGTTTTCACTCTGTTGATGCTATCAACCATCACTCGTCAACAACCCAGTCAATGGGCACCACGTGAGCCATCGGCAATGGTAGTCGTGGGTTCGAAGCCCGAGATTCCCAGTTTTGTTCATATCTCAGCACCTTGTCATACTTCATATCATACCCTGTCATAAAACAAAGAATAGGAAATAAAAAAAGTTTACAAACTGACTTGACATATCGGCTGACCCCTGCAAGTCATTTGTGTAGGTCAGATATCCATTCAATCACCTCCGCAGTCCTCAAAGAAGTCGAATGCATGGCAGCAATCCTCAGAAAATTTGATATTGTGACATTTTTTCAGTATGGTGTTCCTTCTACACACCACCTTCTTGATGGCTCCATTGAAGAGTTTCTTGATGTTCGAAACAAAGACGCTGAAGCGGTAGATTTCTTTGTTACCTTCTCGACGACACCTCTACCTTATTACATTCTTTAAGTGCGATTCTGGATGCCATCAGCATCGTCGTGTTCATAAAAAAGGACAACCGGGGTTAACAATGAGCTCAATAGCTGATGGACAACGATTCTGGGCCGAGAGCAGTGCCGAAAGTGGTTTGCAATCGTATAAATTGTTCTATAAATTTAAAACTAACCATCGTCCTCATTTTTTTTTAAATTTAGCAAGAGTTGGCTCCACAGTCATTTCCTCAGTGGAACTTATTTGCCAAAATTCATCACCTGATGAGGAATTTGGAGAATCCGCCGAAGGTTTCGTCAGCGTCTCACTTCTGCGACCAAGTGGACCCACTAGGTATTTTTTAACCAGTCAAAGCAACCTTGGTGGCAACCGAGATCTAATATCACCAGATTTATCGTTCAATGGAAGCAAAGAACTCAGGTGATGGGATTCTATGACGAAAGCCAATGGATCACATCATCGGTACGGACTCAAACAAGAAATCCATACATTTTCATAGTGATATCATAGATCGATATCCTTTAGGTCGAATCAAGCACCTTTTTCAAAGTCAATGGACTTATTCCCGGAGTACAGTATCGGTTCATGGTCACGGCGGTCGGACCTAGTGGAAGAATTGGAGATACCGTTTCGAGCTCATGGACAGAAATTTCGAGCAACTCTTCTCCAAAAGGACTAGGTAGTAGTCTAACCAGATGTTGTCAAATAAAATGATAAGAAATCGATAACCAATGTACTTTAGCTGTGATCTATGGAGAACTTTAAGAACTGATGATCCTAGTAGGTTTTAATGTTCCTTATCTTCATAAATCGCCGTACTTCCAATCCTCTCTCTTTTATTTCTGAAACCATTCATTTAAATGTTATTATTTGGTCATTTAGACACAACATTGACCGTAAAAAACGGCTACAATTCTGACCGCGGTGTAACAGCCCAGATCGAGTGGCCCCCGCACTGCTCTCGATTCGTGCTATTACAAGCTTCAACTAAGCAATAGCTCTTTCCAGGTCACCATCGATGTCACAGCGGTTAGTCTATCGCTTTTCACGGCATCTTTCTTCAAAGCACAATTCTCTTATTCCAGGATTCATCTAAATCCATTCTTCTATCTCATCTCGAGTTCGACACACTCTACTCGGTCACTGTAGCCGCCATTTCTGCTGACAAGGCTAAAGTCAGCAATCCAACTACCACCAATTTTAAATCTCTTCCATGCAAAGATATCCATGGACGTGGAAGTCTTCAGTGTTGTGAGTCTAAAGAAGATCATCCAAACTCTAACACTTTCTAATGTCAGAAACGTGGTTGAGAGACAGGCGAAACGAAGGACCCGCATGGTGTAGTGGCGAACGCGTTAGCTGCCGGAAAGGGCAATAACGTGTTTGGGGGCAGACACCTGCGGTCCGGAGTTTTGCAAATATCTTAACATCACTGTGGTTATATTTCCCATCATACCCTTTCGTGAAAAAAACAAAAAAAACACTAAATAAGAAGTGATTACTTTCGAATGTCTCTCCCAGTTTCAGTGCCTGAAGCAGTATCCGACTTAACTATTGTTCTTCGTTCGAATGGAACAGGATTGATTTCTTGGAAACCGTCAGCTGACCCACAAAACATCCTTTTTTATCAAGTGGTCTACTATGCTCTTTCTTATAACGATGGATGTCAAATTCAGAAGGAAACTCTTAACGTAAAATCGGTAGATTTTCTTTGTCAATTAGTAGCTGCCATAAGGATACATCTCGTCAATGCAAAACATTTTAGACCGAAACATCCGCTGAATTGACATTTCCTGGTCGAGAATGCGAATACGTGATACAATTGATCAACTATGATCTGATCGGACGAGATGCTTCAGCGGAAGTCCGAGTTCTCATTGAACCGAGTCTTCTGATCCGCTTCAATGAAATTCTTCGCCCTGGAATTGTTCTCGTGGCTGCTTGTGTAGTATTCTTATCATTATCCTGTGCTCTTATTTGTTTCAGATGTAGGAAAAAAGTGCCCTCATAGAGTGTCCGAAAAACAACGGAAATTTGCCGACTACGCTTGAATGATCTAGTGGAATAGAACAGGCTATCAAATACGTTAGAATCCTCCACGGGTATTTTTTTACTCTCAGTGTGCCTGAGAGTGCCTTGTTTCCGGTTCATAATCTCTACGTATTTGATTAAAACGCTATTTGGACGATCTGTCACCGAGTTTCATTTGGGCCCCCAGCATACGGTTACCGGTTCAGTAAAGACGTTTCGTCACCCTCAGAACAGATATTCGCTCTTCTTCTGACTCAGGGAAACTTTTTCGCCTCTCAGCAACTGCTAAGGAGGTGGCGGAAAACCTTAGGTCGTTGACTTTTACTGGACCGACTACGGATTTTGACACTCAGGAATATTCCCGCTCTGCAAGGGGGACAATATTATGAAGTGCATTTTCACTTACAATACATTGTATATAGTGTGTATATTACTAGATCATATCGATAAACCTAAAGTTAACTGACGTAGAACAATACTGAACAGATCTTCATAAAGCCATCATAACCATATCTTTAAGGCGAAACCTCCGAAACGGTTATTGTGAACGATCAAACTCTGTAATGACAACATCGCGTTTGCTCATCAAGAAAACAGTGAATTATTCATCACATTTCATTCGTACTTAAGCTTACGGTATCATGCGCATTGATTTCGATATGTGCGCTGATTCATGTTGCAGGGGGTATATACTGATTTTAATGTGCATGCTTTTTCCCCGGTCTATTCCGCAGCACACAGCTTCCTTGCTGTACTTCTTGCAGTCAACTGATAGCATGTCAAAAAACATACTAAGTTATGGCCAAGACTTGGATAAGTGTTCTCAGTGCGTTATATTTGAGAAAGACAAATTTTGGACAGTAAAATGGAATTTGTGGATATACAAACATGAAAGCGACAAAGAAGTGCATACACCATAGTTAGATAGTGGATTAGGTTTTTTGCCCACATGAAAGATTTGTTCAACAACATAGGAACGTACACAGAAGAAAATAGCAGGTACGTAGAAGTTAAATATGAAATACAAGTGAGACGGCGTTGAATGGGTGACCTCTTCTCGTCTGAGCCAGTCCAATGACGTTGTACCTCATACTTCTTGTCCACATGGCCAAGTCTTCTATCGAGGACACAGATGGAAGTGTGCGTGCATTCTATGTACGGATCGTCAAATTACTCCCTTTGCGATTTGGGCAGCTTAGAATGGCCCTAAGATTTTAGCAGCCTTCCCGTACTCAAACCTGCCCTAATCGGAGGGTCATTCGTCACCAAGGGAATAGGGCCCGTTTATTTTACCGTGTTTAGCTTTTTATACCCACGTATAGCTTGTTGAGCTCTGGACGTGGAGGATGGGTACACTCACAGGTAACTTTGCAGTCTCTTCCAGAGTGGACACAGAGGTTAGTTGTTGGAGGCGACTCCTAACCGCTTCCCTATACTTTCCTATCACTTGATTGCAGGCTTTTGGGCGAATTGATTCGTAGAATACAATCCGCATAAACGAGGGATACACCCACACACACATGCATGAATATGCTCTCGTAAATACGGAAAGTATGTGCCAAATCGGCGCAGCAGAAACAGGGAGTCCATCCCCCTCGATCCACCTGCGTCTCAGGGAAGCAAAGGTCGCTTTTGGTCAGCGATCAACCCGCTGTACGTCAATGGGGGACGCGGAGGTTGCTTCGCGACTAATTTGCATGAGATTCCTCTGTGAGGGAGATCTGTGGGCTCTTTTATACAGTTATATTGTATAGGGTTACTGTCGATAGTGATTATCCATTGAAAAAGAATTTGTTTTTCTCCGGACAATCCATCTGTATATAAGTGGTGAGAAAGACATTTAAGTCATTTTTCCCAATATTTTCATTAGCATGTGAAAAGCGGCTAGCCTATTCAATCGGACATACTATGTGGTCTTGATTGCTAACTTTGTACTATTGGTCAGTGATCGTCTTTGTTAAGAACACTTTTTCTTAAAATACCAGTTAATAGAGACCACCCACAACAAGCCAAATTTGGGCATGGTTTCGCATGATCTCACGAAATTTCTTTACTTGACCGATATTACCTGGAGTGATCTTCAGGGTTTTCTTCCAGTTATGTTTCATGATACGCCTCTTTTCAATCCCTTGATCACTTTCTAAAAAAGCATGACTGAACGCAAGGAGCGCGTAACGCAGCAGTCGGAGGTGCTTCCCAGGACAAACACGATCTTTGTTTCACCCTCACCTCAAGCTAATCAGGCCTCATTCCTCGAGGTTGCCAAATTGGTACCACGCTAGGGGTTGAAGAATAAGAAAAATTCATTTTTTCTCATACATAGATGAGTTATCGGAAAGAATTCTAGACGTAACACGCATTCGATCTCATTCACGATACTCAGTAGGGTCAGGGACTCACGAAACATCCACAAGTGATGATAAACCGTAAATGCTTTATCTTCTATTTTTTAACTCACTGCTGCAAGATTGGCACAAGGTGCAGGTTTGGTAAGAACGAGCATGAAAGTGAGAAAGTAATACTTGGATACTTACTTTGAAGGCGCGTCTTCACTAGTTGTGTGGGCCCCAGCATAATTTCCGCATTTTCGGAGTTCAGCTGGTGTAGCCTTTGTGGTTCGCTGGAGTCCCGAGGTCAGCCTGGCCAAAGTATGTCCCAGTTTTTCACCACACAAGCAACCGTCGGCTTTTGTGGATCAGAGGATTTCCCACCATGCGACTAGTTTCAGTACCGGGACGGTGGTGGATCTGGTACTGGTTTACTCTTAGCTGTGCTTCCTGATGCAAACGCCGGATTCCTTCTCAGCTTGGATAACGAATACCCCATTGTACATCGCAGCCCGACACTCAGAAACACCTCCCAGCTACGATGAGACGGTAAACGGTTGGGTGGAGAAAGTAATAAGGCTACGATAATACCATGCTAGCTAGTACCGACAGAAAAAAAAGAAACAGTGAATGAAATCCGACTTGAAACTAAGCAATTGGTGTAAATTAATGTATGCTAGGCTGGATATCTCTTTCTGAAATAATAAAAATGACGGTTATAAATGCAAAATTACACAATTGGTTACAACTAGAAAGAAATATTTGGTGATCTCCTAACTTTTTATGTACTACCTTTTATTTTTTCAAGGCAGGGTATAATGTAAAACACAACCACAATGATCCTGAGATAAATGTAAAGCTCCGGAAAACGTGACAAAATCGCTTTCTGGTTATTTTGGAATGTAGACGAACTCTTGTAGGAAAATATGAAATCAAAGGAAGCAGTCCAGAAAAAATCGCGCGATGAAAAAGAAAGAAGTAAAACGTAGCGAAGAAAGTTATCATCTAGTGACGCATCCCGATGTGAAACCTCCAGCAGTAAGTCAACGACGATGGCGGGAAGCCGAATTAGCAAAAAGAGAAGAAGGAAAAGATTGCAAGCGGTTGCTACCAGGTAACAGGAAAACATGAGCAAATTCATAAAGTTGTATTATTAGGGATCAGGGGCATGTATACGAGGATTTCGTTCAACTTCTTTTTTTCAGTCACGTTCTCATGCAGATGATACTTTGGAAAAAAGTAGAGAGCTTGAAAGAAGAACTCGCTGAGCGAAGTCTTAGGATCTTAGTGACAGTGAAAAGGCACAAAAAAAGCAACGAAAATAAATGAAAAGAAGGCGTTAATGATGTCGCGAAGGGAAGCCGTTAAAGAACAGGAGAATGCAGTGCCGAAACAAAGGAACGAACGTAACAAAGAATGATCCCTGAGATGTTTCCAAGAGATGATGTCATTTAGACAAACAAAAAAAGCATGAAATCCGAGTACAGTGTACAGGTTTATGTTTAGAAAATAGATCTGTTGGTCTATGTGATCGTTTATCAATAGAGGGAGACTTGTCAAGAAGAGGTAACGCTTCCCTTTTACTAAAGGACCATCTAGCACAAAGTTTCGTGACCGAAAAACATCTGGCTATCCAGAACATCAAGAATGTTTATCCGAAAATATTAATTGGAAGTGATTCACTTCTAAATTTTAATTTAAATGTGGCAATAAATATTGATGGTGCCACCGAAACTGGAGGGCCAGGAATCATTTCACCTCAGATGTTTGCTTATGATGCATTCTGTAACAATTGCCACTTGCCTTTACTCATTTCTGCTTTCAGTTTCTTTTGCAGTATTGCCATGATTAATTTTTTTGTAAAGGTTTTCTGAGCTTTCTCGAACTAACTATGTAATTTCATTCATAGCTGACTTATATTGCACGTCAAGTGGTAATTATTTCCCTACGGTGTTAAGGACGTTGGGATTTTACGGTCACTACGACTGCTTGTGTAATTATCGCTTCACTTTGGTGCTAAATAGTTAAAATAATGAATCGATAGCCACATTTTAGGTTTTGAACTGTTAACTTTATTGCTGCAAGTATTTCTTTACATCCTTGTTGAGCTAACACGACGTGCTACACTTTTCTTTATTAGGGTAGTTTCGGCGGATTTCGCCTTCTTCAGAGCCAGGAAAGGTCTGCATGGCTGAAATCTAGCCTGCAAAACTCTTGCTCCATGACCAAACAGAGAAAATGGGTGTTCGCAGGTGTTTGGCTGAGTAGATTGCAGTCTACCTGACCTTTCCTGGCTCTGAAGAAGGCGAAATTCGCCGATACGTCAACTTTACCGTGATGAGGAATAAAGTAACTCCTCGTGTTTGCTCAACAACAATATAGAGAATTATTTGATCAAAGCCAATGTTAATAGAAAGTCGGTCGTGGGAATTGCAACTGTTTCCCTGTCCTGCTGGTTTAGACTTCCTGTGTTGTTGTTAATTCGTATACAACAAACATTTCTAATGTAGAGGACGATCTTTTTGAGCAAGATAAACACATGTGGTACCGAAGAAATCGTTTAAGAAGTCGTCACGTTATAATCAGTCGAACGATTTGCACCTTAATGCCGTCTAAGGAAGAATTATGAAAATTTCCGAGGATATCAGATGAACTCCGGCAAGGGCTCCACTTACACAGTCGTTGAAACGATAATTCTTCCGGTTTTCATATTTTTTTTCTTTTTTTATTTTGGATTCTGGTGCCCTGACTAAGTTGTACATGGGGTTGTTAACACTAACAACATCTTTTCTTTTGGTAATAAACAGTTTGACGTTGAACAATTTCGGAAACCTGGAGGTGTTGCGTTAGTATGCAGCTTATTCAATGGGATATTTCTTGTACCTCGCACTCAGGCCCAACTCTAATTTTCAACTAGCTCGTTTCTAGAAACTTAATTTTTTATGTGCTGCTTATTATCGTTTTTCAAGGCAGCGTAAAAGGATAAAAGGATAAAGCTCTCGGCGTTGATCAATCCTTGAGGATGTGCCATGCATTCGACTTCATTGAGCATCGTTTGGAGGCGATTGAATGCATATCTGGTCTTCAAAATGAATTACGGTGGTCTGCCGATGTATCGAGCCGGTGCTGCTATCCTCCCAGAAAAGAATGGTGCCCAATTTGCCGACCTTGGAGGGATGGAAGGCTTGGTGGGCCATGAGCGCCGAGATCGACCTATGGTGCGTGTTGCAAGGCGCCTCCGACCACTACGCCACACGCGCCATAAGGCAGCGTACGATGTCAGATGCAACCATGATGATGTTGAGGCATTTGCAAAACTTGAACTCTAAGCCAGATCGAACCGCGACTACTCTTTCGGGGGATCACATTTACATGCTGCACTACTAAAGCCCTTGTTTAAGCTTTTTTTCAACCAGTTTAAACCGCTTTTCTTCTATTTCGCAGTTTCTCAGTTCCAAATTCTTGAAAATGTAAAGGAACAAAAATATCCGTTTTTCCCTCCACTACTTGAAAACCACAGTCATACCTGGATACTTAGATGGCCCATCTTCACTGGTTATGCGAAATCCAGCATAATTTGTATTTTTTTCGGAGTTTTGCTGCCTAGCCACCGTGGTTCCCTGAAGTCCCGAGGTTAGCCAGGCCAAGGTCTGCCCCAGTTAATCATCACCACAAACAGTCGCCGACTTCGTGGATCAGAGAAAGATTTGCCACCATGCGACTAGTTCGATACCAGAAAGGCGTGGATCCTTGTAGGGGGTTTACTTTTGCTAGCCTTCCTGATGGAAACACTGGACTTCTCAGCTTGGGATACCCTGCCAGGGGATGAATACCCCCGCCGTACATCGCAATGTGACACCCAGGAACACCTCCTCTGCCACGACGAGGC
>JADANN010000102.1:0-71286 GCA_018806985.1 Angiostrongylus vasorum | reverse complement strand
ACGTGTTCTTCTTCCTCAGAGCCGGATTGATCCAAGTTGTTTCCTGCATCCATTCATGGATTTTCGTGATCTTATCCGCTCGAACTGATTGGAGCACCGCTCAAGTGAGGTACCCGTCCTGGTAATGGCGCTTTTGCACAGGATAGCTGTTGATATGCTGACTGCCCGTTGGTAGTGCCTTCTTTTCCTCAGACATGCTTTGGGAGCTGGTACCACTATCCGGTGGCACAAGCCATTATCGAATGGCTGTTGACAACTGACGTGGATCCATCCGTGTCTGAGGAGGACGAAGCTTTTGAAATGCTAGCCGAATGAAGTTTTTTATCAATCTGCTGTTAGCTTAATAATCCAAGGAAGAGTCGGTTTATGAATTAGTATTACACTATGTAAGAGATATATGTTGTGAAGATTTTAATACTCTGTCTTGTAATACATTGTGCATGTAATCTTTTCCACTCCGTGCGTGTGATGTTATTGTCTAACATTCTTCGTTGGCCTCAACACATACGTAAAGGGTCCATGGGTTTTTGTTGTTTTTTTCCTCTTTCTTCTCTCAGTGTTATTATTGAAGACATCTTTGGATTGTTGTTGTTTTCTTTTTTGCAGAAGAAGCTTTGTTTTAGTGTAAATACATACGATGAAAGTTTAATTAGCCACGTTAGAGAAGCTGCGGTTTCTTCTCAATCTAAAAAGATACTGTGTCAAAGTGAATTGATGAAAAGGTGCACTCCACTATGCGTTCTCCTCATAAGACACAAACATAATTTGTAATGTAAGTACTGTCTCTACAAAGGTTGACATCACAGCTCCACCATATGGTTCTTTTCACGGGTTTCGTCAACATTTATCGCCTTTACTAATTGCACACAGATGCAGTGGTCTGTCAGCTTTTGATAGAAATGCATGTCACTTTCGAAAAATGTGAACAGCGTTCTCGACACGAGCGACTTAATAATGTAGAGAAGCTTTCTATCTCTTGTGATTAACAACTTGCATTGCTTCATTGTGCTGAAGATTTAGAGGAGGATGAAAATGTATACATTCGCGATTTCACTACCTGGTCTCTTTTTTGAGACGCTGTTCTTCGAGGAATGAGATACACCAATATATGTCTTGTTCAGGAAATCATCGTCAAATATGAGGGGTGTCAGTCGGGTTGTTTTTGAAAATCGATTTCTCTCTTGTCAAATCACTAACGCTTTTGTGATTGAGCGGAATAGATTTTAGAGCTATAACAAAATACAAGTGCGCCGTTCACGCACACAGAAGTGCCGATTAGTAATGGAAGACATGGGCATGGAAATCCTTCTCAAAAAGGTGCACGCGCCCTCAATGACGATTACGTTGTAGATAGGTCAGTGTTTTTAAGTCACGTTAAGTCACTTTATTGGCAGTGTAGCGAAACGTATGGAACTATTGTATGCAAGTTCCAGACTTCACTTCGTTGTTGTGGGTACAGAGGGTAGAAAAAATCCGCTTGCTTCATATGTATCACATTTAGCGTCGCTCACCACTTTTCTTTTTTCGTCTTTTTTTTCTTCACAAAATTTTTCTTGCTGCAAACTTTGCTGACAGTTCCCACATGGATGTTACCTCGACAGGTCAAAAATTACGATCCTTGATATGTTTAATCCTAAACTAGAAGGGAAACCGGAAACTTTGTGAAATATGAAATGAATGAAATTTCGATTACCAAATCACAGCAGGTATTTCCGTTTACGTTCAATCCTACACCGGTCGTGGCAAAAGATTGTGAGAGAAAACCAGAAGCAAATTCAGAGAATTGAACTGTGTCTGATCCCATTGCTCAAACACAAATAGGTCATCCAAGGCCAAGCAAACACAAGCGTTAAGGACAGCTGAAGTATAAATTCAGCCAGAAAACATATAAAGATGTATGCGATTAACGTATTAAGGTGATTTTGTAGTGGATTCTTTCCGGTAAATCTGAAAGTGATTGATTTGCTCCAATAGTTTAGCGCGGGGTACCAATAGCCAATTAAAAGTGTAGTGGACAAAAACTGTTTGCCAGCGTTGCCTGTCGAATTTCACGAAATTTCCCTCCATGCTACGGCTTCGGCATAAACAATTCATCTTATATCCTTTCAGAGAAATGACCACTAAATTTTACACTATCATGAATTCAAAAGCGATTAAAAAGTGGAAGCATGTGCCGAGACTTTCGGTTTCTCACTTGAGATGCCTTATAATGGAAGCCGCTGAAGCTGTTGTTATGATATGCCGGGGCTTGAAAAAGCTCGTTTCTTTACGTAGATAGGCTACATACTGTGTACCTTATCGATTTGGTAGTTTAAGCTCTTTACCTTTGCTAACGTTTTGAGCATCCGTTTCTAAGGCTGACGATGTTGTATCTTGTACATTGTAATTCATCTCCACACAAAGCCCAACTATAAAATGGTAAGGATAGCAAAAATATTCTTCGTTAGGGATTATTTGTAAAAAATACGAAAGTCTGTAGAGCATTTGTTTTTCAGCGCGATAATTTGTTTTGTCCTGTTTCATTAGTTAAGGTGATTCCATCCGTTTAATTCAGTTCGTTGTCTCCCATCTGTCGTCCACGAAGGTCCCCTGATTCGCTTGTTGATTAGATTGCTGCTTGAAAAGTTTGTCTTCGTTGGATAATCGTGGAATGTTGGTGGAGCAGATTCTCTGTGAAAAGCTAGGATAGCACTACTGCAGCTTCTTCAGGCCTTCACCAAAAGGAGTTGCCATCCCGTGTGGATTGGGAAAAGCATTTGCAGAGGAATTCTGACCTCAATTCGCCGAACCCGTAGAAATACCTTACATGATGTTTTCAACTATATCGCTTCCACTACAAAGCCTGTCTTCTACCTCGTAGGAAGCAGTGTCTTTTCCCTACTTCTATACCAACACTATCAGCAGTTTTTCCTTGATAAGCAGATAATCACAGAACCACCGTATCTGAAGCGTGCATAGTGATCGCTAAATGGATATCACTTCCATCCATGTCGCCATCCTTCAGTCATCCCTCCTGGCTCGTTTATTCTCGTAAGAAGAATCGGCAAAAGATGCTTCACGTGTTAGACGGCGAAGATAAAAATTTACCTTGAAAAGACATTTTCTTTTGCCCAGCTAACTCACATATCTCGTTTTCTGTGTTTAAACAAAAATTTGTTTCTGTGGTAGTCAGTACCTTCTTCTCATTGTCTTTCAAAAGTCTATATCATTCTCTTTGTCCTAGAAGTCCAAGACTTTTCTTCTATAGCTGTCCAAATCCCGTTTTGTTCGAATATCCAAGGTTCTCTTCATTGCTCCGCCTCTGACGGTTTACTAGTAGGCGAGCGCCAGCAATCCTGATTTGCTCCTCAGGTGTCCTCACAACTAATTTTAATTGCTGTCTCGAGTAGGTAATGTGATTCTAGTAAGTGGGGCTCGCGACACTGTCTTTTTTTTATTGTTATTTCTGTACGAAAATTGGTATGATCAAAAAAAAAGGAACCATAAGAAAACAAATCTCAATTTTTTTTAACAAAGTATTTTTTTTAAAAAGTAACGGAAAGGTATGACGGAAGGGTTCAGTTGCACCAACATTTTCGGAGCCTCGCGTTCGGGCAGGAAATTTGGTGACTGAGCGATCAGAAGTAGAATGGATGACACAAGTAAGAGGTCTTCAGTTACGGCTGGAAAAACTGAATTTGTAAGTTGAGTAAGTTAAGTTGTATAGGCGGGCCAACTGATAGCACAGCTTGGTTTATAGATCTAATTCTCAACCAGCTGCTTAAGCACATACTAGCCTATCTCCGGATTACCTAAATATTTCTAGGTTATAACGATGCTGAGATATTGCAAAACTCTGGGGCGCGGGTGTCTGCGTTGGGGAACGAACGCGTTATTACACTTTCCGGGGGCTAAAGCGTTCACCACCACACAATGCGGGTCCTTCGTTTCGCCTGTCTCTCAACTAGTTTTCTATCGATCAGTTCCATCACCCGACAGACACCTCGGTCTGGAGGATTGCAAATATCTCAGCATCACTGTGGTTGTATTCCGCATAATACCCTTCCATAAAAATTTTAGTAGGCAGCAAATAAGAAGTAAACATTGTTCCCAGCTCGTAACGCGAGTCCCAACAGTGCGTACGTCATGGAGTCCTTCGACATTACCGCCCTTTACACCAACGTGTCGAACGATTCCGTCAAGCAAGCCATCCGCGAGCTTCTTGAGCAACACGAAAGAGTAACAAAAATTTATGGCTTCTCGATTCAGCAGCTAATGGTCCTCTTAAAGATCTGCCTAAACTGCTCGATATTCAGATGGTCCAGCAAATATTACGCCCGACATAGAGGGTTGGCAATGCTACAGCGACTGGAACCAATCGTTACCGCTGCCTTTATGTCTAAGGTGAGGCACCACTAACCACTCTCTGGGCATTACTCTACTGTAGGTATACAGATGATTGTCCTGTCATTTGCTCCACACAAGAAAGGATGGGGAAATACTTAGAATTATTGGACAAACAGTCAGAGTATACGAAATACACCCGAGAAAAAATTAAAAGAAAACTGGTTTCTATTTCTAAACGTTCAAATTAACCTATCCGAAACCGACAACATTACAAAATGGTGCCGGAAACCAAGTAGTAAGAACATAGCTGTTCATTACCTCTCTTCTAACCCCTGACACATTAAAAAGGGCTGGTAAGAAATATGTTCCGAACCGCCACCAGCGTGTGAACAGGTAGAGAGCAGAAAGGAGAATCCTTGAAACTGGTGAGGAAAATAGCCATCTTAAATGGCTGCGAAACTGTAGCTCCTCGGCATAGGTATAGAGGAGAAACCAAGCCCCAAATCGTAGTTCTAGCGAGAATAAGTGTCTGTTTTGCCCTTTATTTCGAACGAAATAAGTGCAGCTATAAAACGTTGCTTGACAAGGGCTAGCCTAGAGAATTTGGTAAAACTGATAGAAATACCATCGGACACTCTAGGACGCCAGCTGTGTAGAACGAAGAATTGCATGAAATGCTATAACGGTAGAGACGGTGAATGTATCAGTTCGGGTACGGTGTGCCTAATCTCTTGTAAAACGCGAATACGTTGGCAAAACGGGTAGACCACTCCGCGTCCGTATAAAAGAATAACTAGTCGGTGAACTTGAAGTTAAGCCAAACACTCTACAAGGCACGCACATGACACAGAGACATGACGAGGAAGAATTTAAAGCAGAAGTTACGATATTCACACAAGAAACGGAAGCATAAACGTGCAAAACTTTCGAGGCGTTCTGGATTAATTCCAAGAATCCGAAAGTGAACTGCATGGACGAATGTCTCATAATCACGCGTTGGACAGTATTTAAACCTGTTATTGCAATGTGAGGTTCACGTTATGCTTCCAAGCAAACTCTGCGCGGTTGGTCTAAAGGTGACATATCCAATGAAAGACCCACAGAAAGCAGTGAATGTGCAAAGAAACCATACTGTACTCAATTCGATTGTAGCAATTCTATGTTTGGTTATGGAAGTGTTTACCTGTGTAGATTGCGGTCAGTTTGAGCTTTCAATGCTCTGAGAAAGGCGAAATGCGCCGAAACGTCAGCTTAAAGAATAAGGTAACACCTATAGTTCTTGCCTAATATTTTTCCGGACCAGTCGGGGATGGAGCAGTTAAAGCACACCTTTAGGAGGATCATGAGCTACTGAATCGAGAAACCGTACATATTTAGATACTCCTCCGTGTTTCATAAGGAGTTCACGGAAGCCTTCCATTGCGGAATCGTGCGACACGTTAGTACAAATCCCGGCAGCTCGAAGGACTCCATCGCTTTTCGCGCTGTTAGGACGTACGGTACGGTAGACAGTCCAGGAACATTCAGAAATTCAGCCAAAATGTGAAATGGAGTGGGATGTTTCAGAACCTGGATAAGTATTAGGTTTATTAACCAACCTATTAACCCATCTAAAGAGATTATGATTGGTCTAACCTTGAACGTGGAAGAGTCGCTAGATGTTAGATTATCAGGGCACACCAAGTTATGAGTTCTGATAAGAAATCAGTTTTAAGTTGCAAAATAACTGATTCTCAACAAAGAGCTTGCCTCCAACCTCAAAACAGTGCGAAAATATGGTACGTGACACGCTTGAGAATTAATAAAATCAAGACTATTTCTCTTCAACCGCAATGATGCTGAGATATTTGCAAAACTCTGGACCGAAAGTGTCTGCGGTGGGGAGCGAACGCTCTATTACCGTTTACTCGAGACATGTGAAATGAGGACCCCCATCATGATGTGGTGGTGAACTGCTGTCCGCAGTTTTGCAAATATCTCAGCATCATTGTCCCTGTAGCACACGTAATACTCTGCCATGAGAAGTTGTGATAAAGTTGTGGTAAATAAAAAGTTAATATTATTATCTTTTTTAGTTAGTGGTAAAAGTGGAGAGTTTGTAGTAATTCCCCGTATAGCAGAAAAATGTCTTGAAGATGCTATCTTTATCACTCAACGTCTAAAAAACGAATTCAAGATTCAATACTGAAAATTGAAAAGAATGTAGGTCAAAGTGGCAAGCGCAGCAGATTTAAAACCATTCCGTAAACTGAAATTGAACTACCCGCACTGCCTGCTTATACTTACTTATCAAAACTCATAAGTTAGTATCTACTGATGATCTTGCGTCCACCGATCCTTCAACATTCAAGGTTAGAGCCGTTAGTAGTTGTGTGAAGAGCCCCAATGGAAAAGTAGCTTGGTCTATGAATCTAGTACTCATCGGATTGCTGAAAGACATCCTAGCCCATTACGAAAACACAAGTGCTCCGGAATCGTCTTCATTACGCGTCTTCCAACAGCGTCCAATAATTCTGCAATGAAACCCATCCTTTAACTTCATGTGCAAGACGATGGATTAATAAAGCATGGATGGTTTCCCGATCTAGCAGCTCATGGCCCTCCTAAAGGTGTGCTTAATGTGCTCGATCTTCAGATAGTCAGGGAAATATTACGCACAAATGAAAGGGCTGGTAATAGGACAGTGACGGGCACAAAGCCGTGTCACTGCGATCATCTCTAAAGTTGATGTCCGCGTAATAGATTTCCGACTGCTAAACTATCGCTTAAGGCATATTGATTTGATCCGAGAGAAAACGAAGGAAGACTGGCTTCCGTTGTTAAACATTCAAATCAACCTGTCCAAGAAAGGCCACACCAACCAGTGTTACCGAAAGCCAGGTTAGAAAAACGTCATCGTTCATTACCTTTTCTCTCACTCTTCGCGCACTGAAGGTGTATTTGTGAGAAACGTTTCGTTCAGTCTCCAGTGTATGTGCAGTAAGGGAGCGGAAGAAGGAATCTCTGGATTGGCACGAAAAATGGCCATCTCCAGCGACCACCAAAACGGCTGGTATCTACGATTCGCTAGCAATGATTAAAACACTACTGAGAACTCTAAGAAGCCAGTTAGTTCGTAACTGCCTGTATGACCGTCTATGCACAGAATAGAATTGCATATTGTGACCTAGCGGTAGAGACCATGATTGCATGATTCCTATAACAGTTAACCTAATCTCCTATAAAGCAGTCAGGCCAAATATTTTGGCGAAACGGATCGATGGAGTACTGTGCGCCCGTGTAAAAGTGTACCTTGTAAGCGAGTTTAAAACAAATGCTTCGGTAGGCTCGCCTAGGACTCGAAGACAGTGGAGAAGATTTTGATTGAAATTCATCATCGTCGTGTAGAAATCAATTATATTAGCACGAAAAACTCATGAAGTGTCTTTCGATAGTTTGCAAACATCTGAAAATGAACCACAGGTGGGGATGCCTCATGATCGCCGGTGGCCTTGCACAGTGTCTCAGACTGATATTTCAGCGGAATAAATGCACATTATTGACTTATGTAAGACTCAGTGCGGCAGCTCCCCATTGAACAGCATGAAGATTTATAGAAAACAAAACGGTGAGTGTTAAAAAGAAGCTGTTTCTTACGAGAAGAGAGTATACGCATTGGGTTTTCTTCCTGCTTGGTTGATGAAAGTTTTCGGCTGAGTAGTTTGCCTGTCAATTCAACCTTTACAGTCTCTTAAGAAGGCCAAGCAGCCGAAATGCCAGCCATTGTGAATGAATAAATATTGTGATGACAACATCTGGTTTTCATACCAAGAAAAAAAGTGAAAACGTAGAAAGTTGCAGAGTTCTAGTTCATTGCATAGTGGCAGAAACTCCGAGATTTCATAGCACGAATATAAACTTAGACAAAATTTGAATGAAATACTGTACCTTGCTGATTTCAGACGGGTCATGGTGAAGATGAGAGGCTATAGTTAACAACCCTGCCAACAACCCGCTTAGCGTAGAGGATAAACGTTGCTAAGCCTTTGGTGGTGTAGAAATTGGAGTTAGAGCGTGAAATTTTAATCTCTTCACCCTTGTTCTTCAAGCTTATCATGAGCACGTTACCATCTCATCAAATATCCTATCAGTATACTAATCAAGGGAACCTCCGTCATTGGAATTCGGTAAGAAATAATGACGTTCTCAAACTTTATCAAATCATTGAATCGTAGTTCTATACAAGTGCTGTGCACAACTTTGTTAGCCACTTATAAAAGTGTATTAGTTGAAAAAGTAGAGTTTTCTGAGTTTTCTTAAAGTTGCTTGGAAGGTTAAATTGTTGCAGAGTTTTCGTTAAAAGTTTGAGATTTCGCATACAATTCTTGTGAACGGAAACATTGAAGGCTCTCAATACTTAGTTTCACCTCGTCGTTCCGCTCGTCAAACGGAGAGGGACCCGTCACATTCTTCATACTTTGCCGGCGATGTAACGATTTCTTTCCATCTGTTAATCCCAATGGATTACTTTCATTGTTTTTTTAAATGGTGGTCCTCTTATAGCGTTTCTAGTGCGTTTTGTTGCATTGCGTCACGTATGTGCTCATCCAAAGACATGATAATGTGGTTTGTGTGTCAGCTACGCTGATCATCCTTTTTCAGCGGATCTCTCAAGTCCAGCAACATTCGCTTACTTCCTGCAACAGCTTGGATCCCGCTGTCGTTCTTCTTTTCATACGCACAATAGAAGGCATGCAACAATGAATCCGCTTCATTCGTGCTAATGGTATAACTACTAGTAGGTAGATAGCAAACCTGGTGAATAAATCTTCTGCTTTCCTTTCCTAATAATGGACCATTGAATCAAAAAGTGACAAAAACTGTCTTCAAAGGAAACGTTGAGAAAACCCATGATGCTATAGTACATTCTTGTCGTGGCCATTGTTTCATTGTCTCACATGTCTTTTACAAGGTCAGAAATTCCAAAATATTCATTTGTGAATATATAGGAGCGATTGCAACGCAGTGCCTAGAAGTGCCTTGTACTGCGCACTGCATCGACATGTGGTTCGATCTCGCACCCCAGACTTAGTAAGCCTTTCATCTTTCCGGTTGGCCAACTATGTAGCAGATTTGTCTGGAAGTATAACACCACTGACTTGTAAACAAGTGCAGGCCACCGAAAGTCATTCTATAAGCCAGATATGCATTCAGCTACATTTACAGTGGTTAATGAAGAATAATATGTGGCGCATTCCTCAGAAATTGATCAATTCCAGACGTATTATCCCTTTATCCCTTGTCTAGTTAAAGCGCTCATCTAAATTCGTTTTGTTTATAACAGGAGATGTAATTCTCAAGAATGGCTGTTGCTGGTCCTTTGGATGAACATGACAGGCGACCTGCGTTAAAGATTCGTTTAGCTGATATTCAAGTTTCCTGCTGAGTCTCACGTATGTCTCCATATGGCAAGCAGCCGAATAAATACTGTAAGTTAAGTATTACTTAGTTTTTTTAACATAATAGTTTTCTTGGCAAGAAAGAATGAGACAGAAAAATTCCAGAGAGGCGATAGGGATTTAATAGGAGTGAAAGATATTAATGTAGGATACGATAGTGGATGGGATCGAGTTCTTCTACTGTCGTCTGTTTCTCTTCCTCACCTTCATAACACAGTAGTTTTTTATGTTTATTTTTTACATTTTGTGCCATTTTTAATCAATGGCTTTGTTAAGGCCGACTATTGTCCGACATGTGTTCGACGAATTCTATTACGCGGTCTCTCAAAAGAATCTCTACTTGTAAGCTGCAACGCACATTAATGTTTCTTTCTTACAACGGCAGAACTTTCAATTGATCAATTTGTATCGTTTAGTCGGCAAAATTTGAATTAATTATGATTATCGAGAGCATCGTTGAAGCGACAGGACAGGAATGAAATTCCAGGCTAGAACATCATTTCTTCCATACGAAATACTATGGGGTCATAAGTGAGCCATTACTGTGTTTGTTGGATACATGATATACATATTACGACTCTCTATCATAAAGCTAGGTTATTTTCCTCTTCTATACTTGTTAATAAAATTCTATTCGTAGCAGCGGCATCACGACCACTCATCTTTTAGTTAGTTGCTTCCGCCTGTGGAGGTGCCTTTAGCTGTCACACTTCGAATCATGGTATTGAAACTTTTCTTTATATGAAGGTCTACATACATTTCCCAACACTTTACCGCTTCATCGTCGCAGGGAGTTGTTCTGGCTGTCCGACTGCGATGTAGAACGGGAAATTCATCTCCTGGCAGGGTTTCCTCAACGAAGCTGAGATATTTGCAAAACTCTGGACCCGCAGGTGCTTATGGTGGGGGAACGAAAGCGCTGTTGTCCTTTCCGGGGATTAACGCGTTCACCACCACACCATGCGGGTCCTTCGTTTCGCCTGTCTCTCAGCTAGTTCTATCGATCTTTTGCCATCAGCAATCACCCGTCAACGGGATTGATCTGGGGAGCCCAAATCGGCATTGAACTCAGTTAAGCTGAGGCTATAGTTATAATCACAATTTTAACCTTTTTTACTTACTGCCTAGTCTTTTTGATGGCAGGGTATATTGCGAAATATAACTTCAACGAAGCTGAGATATTTGAAAACTCTGGACCGCAGATGGCAAAAAGATCGGTAGAACTAGCTGAGAGACATGCGAAACGAAGGACCCGCATGGTGTGGTGGTGAACGCGTTAATCCCCGGAAAGGACAACAGCGCTTTCGTTCCCCACCATAAGCACCTGCGGGTCCAGAGTTTTGCAAATATCTCAGCTTCGTTGAGGTTCATTATGTGCTAGTCATCCACTAAAAAACCCGGAAATAGCACTTTTTGCGCAATACGGAAGGGTTACCTGACGTAGACAAGTATCGCCAATAGCGATGACATAGTTCCTTTATAAGACTGTGAATTTGTAGAGGAATGCTTATAAGATTGATTCGGTTCAATCTATAAGAATAGCAAATTTAAGGTTTTCTTAGCTTTAAGTTCTTTACGGATTTCGAAGTATTATTATTAAGCTCCGTGCCAGCTATAAAATTTTATAATTTCGAACTTTCTTTTCAAAATCTGCAAACTCTCCCTGCAACATAAAGAGCTATTATTTTATTGTCACGAAATTCTGGTCGTCTGAACAAATCCTGCATATTTCTCCCACTTAATTGCTGAAACCTCTCATTTCAAACACGAAAGCAAATGAGCAAGCGGGACTTCGTCCAAGAGGATACGACGCTTCTCTATGAAACCATGAGATTCTGAACTCCCTTGACTACTGCAATGAGGTGAAAGTATTCTCAGTTATGGAAAAAGCCCGCTTCCTCGGAAAAGGATTAGTAAGCCAGCATGGAAGAAGGAGAAAGAGATGGCTTGCACATTATTGGCAGATTTTGGCTATTAATGCATCGTTTCCTTTTTCAACGATCGCGAAGTTGCTGTGCAGCACACGTTTAACTTCCTTACAAAAAGCACAAACAACACAACAGTAGTTGACGGTTCGGTAGTGCGGCCATATTCAGAGCTCGGAGTACAGTGATATGAACTTATTACGCCAAACCCTTCAATAACACATACAGAAAGATGAAATTCTATATGCCAATCACGTAGTCAACAGCTTCTCGAAAAATTCCACCATTTTTTCTTTTACGTGCCCCTCCACTGAGGAACGTACATCTGATTAGAGTCACATATGGTAGTGCAGTCACCAACCATATGCGACTCTAAATCAGCTGTACTTCAACAGTTTAAGGTACGTAAAAAACGGTTATAGAGTATGCTATTCATTGTGCTATTCATGCACGAGGTGGAATGAAGTGGACAAAGTGCTCATGCTTATCCAGTGAATTTCACCTCTACTGCATCTCAACGCATAGAGCTTTTTTTAACTCATTTTCTGTTCTTTTTATCTCTGGACAAAAGCAGTGTGGAATTCCTCCACAAAATCTTTAGTGCAGCACATCAAAGCTAAGGTATTTTAACTACCTTTAGAATAGGTTGTCCTAATGATAATCCATACTAGCAAGTTTTCAAGGACAAATTTGCCCTTTTCCAGCATAGTCGAGGACCTCGCGAACGTGTGAGGAGTTGGTTAGCAACGAGCACATCCGTAACTTCTGCTTCAGGCAGGTGATCCAACGACGAACGTCAACGTCTTTGTCAGTAAGTATGTATGGGATCTAAAACACATCTAGTATTAACGCCTCTTTATATAGCCAGTAACATTACAATGAAAAAGGTATTAAAGTTCTACTTTTATCACCCATGTAAAGTAAGTTGAAACGGGCATCGATGTTTTCCATCATAAACGAGCGAGGTATGACATACCCAAAAATAGTGCTCGAGCTCATGAATTATTAATAAGAAAACAAAACTAATCATTAATTGTTCGATTAGACATTATGCTCCAAAAAGCGGAAAAAGAAGCCTGGTGGCCTAAAAACATGTTTTAGAACATACTTCTTCTAAATACAGGCCAACGCTTACTCCTTGACTATGGTCGATATCGGGCTCACAACGTTCAAGAATCTCCGTCATATGCTTAATTCTAACACATTGAGACTTTTATCAAAATTCTCTATGTTATGCAACTGAAGCTCCATTTACCATTCTTTTTATCGAATTTCACCAAGCCAATAGCCAACGTGATAAGATGTGTCTCATTCGAATGGAATTCGGTTCTGTGTCTTTGAATGTCATTCGCAATTTCTCATAAAGAATAAACGGATTAAGCTCCTGGCGTTGATCCATCCCTGAGGGTGCGCCATGCATTTCACTTCATTAAGTATCGTTGGAGGTGATTGAATGCATATCTGGCCTTTAAAATGAGTCGCGGTGGCCTGCCGATGTATCAAGCTAATGCTGCAATCCTCCCAGACAAGTCTGGTAACAATTTGCCGACCCCGGAGGGATGGAAGGCTTGGTGGGCCGTGGGCGCTGGGATCGGTTCCACGTGTGTGTCGCAGTGGGCGCCTCCAACCACTGCGCCACACGCATTCGGAATTTGCCGTAGTTCGACAATTGTGGAAAACTGAAATTTCTGGCTCTAAGTAAAATCTTGGGCAAAAGTAGGTATTTATCGCTTGTTGTTGAAGAAACGATAGTAGTCTTTGTACACAGTCGAGCAAAAAAACCCCTTTGTAGTCTAAGAACTCTTTGTATAAAGCCTATCCACTTTCTGCTGTTAACCGCGTGATGCTTCTGAGTTCCCCATTTCCCATGTTCTCGTCAAATCATTTATTGATGAACAGCATAGATGCTTTCTCACCAGTCTCGCAAACATTCAAACATTCAAATAACATTCTCTCTTTATTATTAACCCTTTCTTGCCAAGCTCCGGATCCTATTTGAAAGCGTGAAACTGAGTCTTTTAAGAGACCTTGGAAACTTGAACTAGGTTCATTCATAGTGTCTTGGACTAGTAAATTTTCGTTTGACTCTTTAAATTAGGAAAGTAAAAATGATGATCTTGGAAGCCATTACGCAATCTTTGCTTCTCAAGTAGGATTAAGTGGCGCATCAAGAGAGCTCTCCAACAAATTTCACATAGGTGTCGAGCTGACCCGTATGAAATCGTAACAACAGACACCGCCGGACAAACTTTCTAATAAAAGGCTAGAGAGGAAATTCTTGCGGGTTCTTTAGCAGTGCCATTGTCATGGAGTAGATTATAGAGAAAAAACCTTCTACTTCTTATAATATTATGAAACACAACAGTAGTGTAGCTGAGAGACAGGTGAAACGAAGGAGCCGCATTGTGTGGTGGTGAACGCGTTACTCCTTGCAAAGGACAACAACGCGTTCGTCCCCCCACCGTAGACACCTGCGGTCCGGAGTTTTGCAAATATCCCAGCATCATTGAAGTTATATTTCGCAATATATACCCTGCCGTTAAAAAGGAAAGGCAGTAATAATAAGTTAAAAGTCACAACAGTGGTATCAAAATTTACGTTATTACGTGGATATCACTTGTTAAAAAGTTGTCAATAAAATTTCAGTCGAATTTACTTGATAGCAGTCCGAACTGCTGAGTGAACATTGCAATTTCTCAATGAAATTAATCAGAGGACTCATTTTTATCTGTGGTTGATGGAATGAAGTTTACTTTCAATATTTTCTAGATCTTGTTAAAACAAATGAAAACTATGTAAAAGACGATAGGCAAATCGAGGAAGAGTAAGCGAAAAAATCTTTCGCTAAAACGAATCAAAAAGATGATACTATCGTCATTACATGTGTGGCTGAGTATGTAAACTTAGATGAAGAAGCGCCACCCAGGTCATTTCGTCACGCCTGATTGAAGGATACGTTGAAGGAGCCCCCACGGTTTTCGCACTGGAGACAGTGCGAGAATCTACGATCATCATCAGTTAAACTACCAAGTAGGACACGTTGACTATGTAGTGGAAGCTTCTTAAAGACCTAAGTTCACTATTTTTCCAAAGAAATGCACTCCCTAATCGCCGCTGATAACCGCAACACATTAATCGTCATCTGGCTGCTTGTGGAAGTCTGCCTCTTGTGGGATGATGTCACGAATAGGGACATTGCTTCGAAAACGACATGTAGTGAAAATACAACTTTAATCAAAAGTTTAGATAGAGCCTTCAATTCTAGATATGTTATGAACTGACGCCTAAATGCCATCTACACTTCACGCCTGCCATCGACATTACAGAATTGTTCTGAAGTGCTTCCAGAAATACGTATAAAAGGCAGACAAGTATCCGTCTATTTCTTAACATCACGGAGGCACATCTGTCAAGCAGTGCTCTGATGGAAATTGCTTCCAGAAGAGATTTTCTCCGTGCTTCTCCCTTTATGAATCATAGCAGTGTTCGTGAAAAACCATTGCCAGTTTCCTAAAGCAATTCAAATTTGTTCCATTCCTACCTTGTCAATATCACCATCTCTCAGACTGAACTTGTTCATTGCACACTCAGCTCACATTTCACCAACATTGCCAAACGTTTGCACCACAGCGATGAGAAAACGCACTTCCTGAAAATAATCAGTGCATGTCAAAAGAACGATGATGTGGCACTACGGACCACTTAAAAATGGGCTCATATTGGGTTCTAGTAGGAATATTCAGCTGGGTAAAGAAGAGCCTTCTGAAGTTTTCCTGTGAAAACAACGTTTTGACAAAAGTATACTTTTGCAACGCAATCTGTCAATTTGTGCCTTGATCTTCCTATTAGTTCGATTTATAACTGTCTGACGAACCATCGCAAGATCAGCTTTGAACCTTTCTGCGAGCATTTGGTTAAGAAAGTCGCCTCCTAAGAGGTATTCGATGGACTGCTTGGCACATACCTTCCTTAAATAAAAGAAATAAAAAGGTAGCAAACATTAAGTGAAAAGTTGAACATAGTGACTTCAACAGCAGGTTTTGCTTAACTGGGTCCAATGTCGATTCATGTTACCTGGATCATTTCCGGTGACGAGTGATTGCTCATGGCACCGTTGGGGTAAAAAAACTGGCTGAGAGAAAGCCAAGGAATTCCTCAGTGTTGTATTGAGCTTCAGGAAAAGCAAATCGCTTGTTCGAATCGGGGCGAAGTACGAGTTTTGAAGATATCTTGTCTATATTTTGTCGTAGAATTAGAATGAGATTTCAGTGTTCTATACACTGGATATTTTCAACACACTTTATTATACTTAGCAGAACTAAATGCACAAAGAGAATAGCGACAAGTGGATTAGAATGAAGTAGCAATGAAACAAGATAACGACAACCACCTACTTGGTACATAGAAGGTTGTTTTGTAATCTGCACCACACAAGAAGAGATGGACAAATGCTTTGAGTTATTGAACGAATACTCAGAGTACATAAAATTCATTGGTGAGGAACTGAAAGAAAACTGGCTTTCATTTTTTAAACGTTCAAACTAACCTATCCGAAAACGGCTACATCACAAAATGGTATCGAAAGCCAAGCAGTAGGGATATAGTCGTTCAGTCATTCATTACCTCTCCTCTCATCCCTCACACACTAAAAGAGCGCTTATAAGAAATATGTTTCCAACCGCCACCAGCGTGTGCACAGGTAGAGAGCAGAGGGAAGAATCCTCGAAACTGGTGCGCCAAATGGCCAAATAGCCCTAGTTCGCAACCGCCTATATGACCGTCTGTGTAGGACGGAAAACTGCATAATTTGCCCTAACGGTAGAGACGGTGATTGCACGAGTTCGGACACAGTCTATCTGATCTCTTGTAAAGCGTGCGGGTACGAATACGTTGGCGAAACGGGTAGACCGCTTTGCGTCCGCATAAAAGAACACCTAGTCGGTAAATTTAAATTAAAACCAAACACTCCGCTGGATTTTCTAAAACGCGGAAAAGATTTTTGAAGTAGAAATCACTATTCTCACGCAGGAATCGAAAACATCAGCGTGTAAAACTCTTGAAGCGTTTTGGATCAATTCCAAAAAATTCAACAATGAACCGCTAAGAGGAGTGTCTTGTCATCAGGCGTAACCTAGTGCCATACTTCAGCCTGATCCGATGACTTGACACAGGCACAGTCCTCGCCCATGTATTACTCTGTGCGGCTGCTATCCACCAGCTAACTTAAGTACTTACAACAAATAAACGGTAGGTGTTTAAATGAAGCTGTTTCTTACGCGAATGCAAATTTATTTGCTAAGTTTTATCTGCTAGGGTTGTGAAAGTGTTTGGCTGAGTAGATCGCATCTCAATCTGACCTTTCCAGGCTCCGAAGAAGGCGAAACCGCCGAAACGTCAGCTATTGTATCCTAATAAATCCTGTGATAACAACCTCGTGTCTGCTTATTGAAGAAAAACATCGAATTATCAATCAATGCCGAGGTTAACAGAAAGTCGGTCTTGGGAATCTACTAGTAATCATTTTTTCAGATCTAAGCCATTTTAAAACATGGCTATTCAAGCTAACACTTAATGCGATGAAGCCTATAGTAAATCTCGGAAATTTCTTCGAAGAACGTGGAGAACTGGCTTACACTTATTTTATACTTGATACTTGAACGGCCCGTCCCCACTGATTGTGCAGGCCGCAGCATAATCTCCGTTTTTCGGAGATCTGCTGGTTAAGCCATTGTGGTTCCCTGGAATCCCGTGGTCAGCCCTGCAAAAAGTTTACCAAAGGTCTTCACTACCAAAGGCAATCGCAGTACTTGTGGATCAGAAGGAGATTTGCCACCATGCGACTTTGATACTAGGACAGCGGTGGATCCTGGTATTGGTTTACTCTTAGCTAGGCTTCCTAATGGTAGGACTCTTTCTCAGCTTGGGAGACCCTGTCGGGGGATGAAACCTCGATCTACATCGCAGTCCGACACCCAGGAACACCTCCCAGCCACAATGAGGCAGTAAACCACTGGGTGGGAACTGACTGAAGCACTTGAAAATCTTAGGAAATTTTATTACGCATAATACGAGGACTTCGTGCATTTTTTTGTCACATTTGGTTACTATGGATATTCACCTCTTTACCATACATAACCTAGTAT
Source organism: Angiostrongylus vasorum (assembly GCA_018806985.1). Classification (NCBI taxonomy): domain Eukaryota; kingdom Metazoa; phylum Nematoda; class Chromadorea; order Rhabditida; family Metastrongylidae; genus Angiostrongylus; species Angiostrongylus vasorum. Next base: position 53,454 of record JADANN010000102.1, on the reverse strand, counting down.
GTTAAACTGAAAAAGAAACGCTTTTACAGGAAAAGAACCACTCTATTGGTAACGATCTAACCACTCTACGTAGCTAAGTCACGCTGTAGAGAAGTAAGAGAGCCGGAAAAAAAGAACGAACACTACGGGTTAAGGGTTCCGTTCTTCAACGTTGTACGATTTGAATCAGACAACGGGGTAGTCAGCGAAAATCGTCGGAAGAAACAAGCATCAGTTTGTAATTGTTGTTAGCGAGAGTGTTTCCAAAGTATGAAATGCTGAATGGGCTCTTCAAATGCGATTAGAACGCAAAAAAATGTTTCGCGAACTCGGCAAATTTTGCAAATCGTTCGGAACTAAAATGAGTGGGTGCCGCTGGTGAATACTTTCTACCAGGAACTCTGACGATCATGAAGAGAATATGCTATCGTAGCAATCATGATTTTGTTCTTCAACGGCGAGAACGATGTTTCGTCGATGACCCTCGACGTACTGGAATTAATATCATTAGAAAGAAGCTAATTTCTGAGGAATGCGATAGATCGAGTCGATCTTCTCAGCCAACTCTAAAAATTGTCAACGACTCATCCTGGGATTGAAGACACGCTGTTAAGATAATGTTAGTCAGCCACTGAACTTCAGCAGCATATAAGCCCGCAAGCGCAGTGGAAAACGTAAAAGACGCGAAACGCTCATAGTACAGACACTGACACGATTCGCCTAGCCTGACACACTGGACTGATGTTGAATGTTCAGACAATTGTTTTTGGCATTTCAGCGACCAAAACATTCGGACATTCTTTAGCCTCTATACGACTAATCACACGATAGGGAGACTTTCTGAAGCATCTTGGGAATAAAAAATACACTCACTCTATCTGACTTTTATCGGCCCTAAAAAAACCTTTTGATATACGGTTGGCACAAAAGAGGTCGCCTAGTCGACTGGGCAGCTACTCCTTTCCAGCTCAGTGTACAAAGACTCTTCGTGAACTATACAACATTTTTACAACAAAATTAACATTTTCTGCTATACAAAATCTTCACAACCATAATATGTCGGCATTAATGTCGATTTAGAGAGAGAGATTCGACAAGAGAACACCAACTCACTGACTGAAATTAGTTATGGCCATCCTAGAGAACGTTGTGAGAAATTTGGGATTTTGCAACATGGGTGAAAATCATCGGTCAGCAATTACACCATCTTCGCCTTTCTGATGACATCGTATTCACAACACCAAGCATTAGCTAGAAGGACCGGATTTTTACCGACATTGCTACCAAACGTTGTACCTAGAAAACGTCTAAAATATGTCACATTGGGGCATACTGATGTCGACAGCGAAACGTTACAGTCGTCGCAATGATCCCGGCTGCACTTCTTTAAACTAGGTTGTTTCTAATCTGTTTCCAATATTTTTTTTCTGCCTGTACCGCGGTGAGTCGTCTTGCAAAGACCTTCTACGACTGCCTTTTATTGCGAGTCGTTTTATATGTGTTACAGTAGGACCAAGCTTCAGTGTCCTTTTCTTTTGGAATGGCCCCTTAGTGTGAATATCTTATCTGAGAAATTGAGACAAGTACGGAAAGGTTTTAGCTCAATCGAAAAGCGGTTCGTGGTCCTCATAAGGAGGAATAAACAGCACGTCGCTTAAACTGAACTAGAAAGAGTCGTGATCACGTGGGATCGTAAGAAGATGCGAGAGGAATGACCCTACAGGTCAGCACCGACTGCTTATATGCCGTTTGGGAATTGATTTTCTACACGTGGCTTCATGCATAAAAAAATGTTTTCTCTTAATCTAATCATTGTAATTTACGCGTTTAGGTGAATGCCGTAAAGCGTGCAAACGTGCTCGTCTCGACATTTCGGGCCCGTTCCCCTAAATTATTTAGGTGGGCAATTTGAGAATGAATTTATTTCACTCTACCCTGATAACACTACATTAGTAACGTCTCATCAGCCGACCTAAATCTTGATGACAAGTGAAGGATTATACCAAAAATGAAGCATCTTTTTGGAACCGACTTACAGGGATACTTTTGTGGACGGCCATCACGGGGATTGTATGCTCCAGAAGGACTTCCATTCGTTTGTATCTCGCGCAATCGTCGCCCCAAGGTGCTTTTCCGCTTGAAACATAGTGATGTCGCGATGCCCAACCCGTAATCCTCAAATCGTCTCCATCTACGAGTGCAGAAGATTAACGTTAGGCACGAACATGTCTGCCCCTAATGTGGGTGATCTACGAAGACGACGCTTGCATTCTTTTGGAATCCAGCCCACTGTTCGCTTCACCAATCCGTCACTTGTACTTTTCATTATCTGACCGACTCATGTGTTTCGCCGTTGTTGTATACTCTCGCAGATCTCATCTCGAATATGGGGACGGTTTCGAAAATCTGAGCTGCACATTCTTGCTAGATGTTGCGAGTGCAGGTTAAACTTTGGAAAACATCGTTTAATTGCTCCGTACGTGGCGCCTAGAATTGTAAAAATGGCTGATGTATCGTTTCGGTTGCATAGCGGAGAGCAAGGAAGAGTGCTCAATCGAGCAGCCAGAATCTGGCCCATGGCGCTTTCCATGTTCTCTCTTATTGCTTCTTCACGTTATTTTTGATGCTCACTGAAGGTGCAGGATGCACGCACGAGTTGGTTTTTGTAGGTAGAAAATCATACAGTTCAATTTGTTCGCCTTCGCACTATGGCTTCTTCACTGAGCAGGTGCTCATCTTTTCACACGCAGTCCGATCATTTTTCTCGTTTTGCTTTAGTACCCTGAGCATCGTCTCTGCTTCACTGGCAGTTTTCGAAATGACGACGATTTGAGACGAAGATTTGATTGGAATTTCCGACCGACACATATGTTTCTCTTGTCCCAATGGAGTGAGCGAGTTCATTGCAACTACAGTGCGGTAACAAACAGCTTTGTCCTTGTTCGATGAGCGCTGATAGGATTCCACTTCTATTGATGCCCTCAAACCCTTCTTAATAGTCGAGCGCAGTCACATAGAGGCACACTGTATTCCCGAAAGATCTCTATAACCCGTAACACAGCTTGGATTTTGTCCATGCACCAGAATCTCTGAGCAATCCCTGCTTGCTCAGCAGGTCATTCAAAATCTTGGATACGCGCAAAAGGATATCCTTGTGAACAGCTTGTAGTGTACACTCAACGAGTACATTGCACGGTAGTCACGAAGCTACATTTGGTCATCTTTGTGAACAATTAGTGAACCGGGAAGAGTCCAAATGGAAAAACATCCATTTTCACATGACTCACAGTAACAAAGCGTAAAGAGCTCTTCTGTATCACAGTACTAAGCACAGTGTCATGTAATTCTAACTTTCAAACTTCTCGATCATCGGTAGCGCAAAGCTTCTTAAATGACAATAAGATACTTAGTGAAGCGCTGGTATTACCTCTAAGTATGAGCGTTAGACTTTTTTCGGGAAGAATGAAGATTTCGGTGAATAAAATCTTTTACGGGGATTTTTTCCATTGTATCAGTTTTCTATCCTCTTAGATACCTCTGGTAGCAATCTGCCACCCCTGGACGGTAGAAACACGTGGGCATGTATGCATTTGTGCATGTGTGTTGCAGCCACGTGGCATGCGTGTGTTGGTATTCGTCCGTCGTGTGTGTGTGTATGTATGTATGTATGTATGTATGTATGTATGTATGTATGTATGTATGCACGCATCTATGTGTGCGTGTATGTAGGAATGCGCGTGCAAATGAGTGTGTATTTCGATCCAAAGAGCAGGTAGAACAGAAGAATTGTTGGTGAAACAAAGTCCAAGCAGATTTTCGCAGTCACACTTGTCTGCTAAATCATAAGAATTCAGGCTGTGGTCCTCAACTCTATGAATTCCCAGAAATTACTTTGCCAAATCTATTTTGTTTACAAATACTAGTGCTCGTTGCGTACTGTGCCTTGCCCTTAGCCTTTCTGTTAAACGCACAGCGAAAGAATATAGGAAGTCAAAAGGGCGAAAATGATGGAGCGAACGACGTCAAACACGGATAAATTTGAACCCGTTTGTTTAGAGAAAGCGGATGAGAATACAAAACACTAATAGAAGTGTGATCACTATCGGCCTGTCGTAAATTACATAACAACTTGTACGGTCAGCAACGGCAAAGTCAGATCTGGTCCTGCCCTGTATCCTAGCCCTGGCTCAAATATCCATCTTTGCACAATCGTTCATTTGTTGTCAAGTTTGCACCACTTCACAGGTTTCCTTCCCATCGATGCATAATTCTGAAGGATTCAGTGCAAGAAATAACCATTTTATCATTATTGGATCCACAAATGTCTGGATGATCGGCAGCATGAGTGGAACGATAGTTTGTTTGAATTTTTGGACGCTTCTAATAGAGAAAGAAGATCTTATTGTAGGATCAAGAAGCTACGCAAATCCTTAATAGTTCATATCAAACTGATATTCGCATAACACAGTCGGATTCACGTCCTTAGCGTTGCCATTAGCACCGCTCTCGATGGCACGGTTCACCTTGTTCGCTTTCGTTCCTCCCCGTGTGCTCTTACTCTGACATCTTCGTTGTCTCTAGCTTCTTCCTGTGGGTTTACACTCTTAGCTAAGCACAGCGGTGTCTTTTTTTCGTAAGAACGCCCTAAATAATTCTCGAAATACAGCGTATTCTAATTAGGAAAGTGGGAAACATATTACGTCAGGAAAAGGCAATATCTGGTGGCACTGCTACTAGCGTTGTTCAAATGTCATTCACACTTCATTCCCCAACACCGTTTACGGTGTTTCAAAAGAATGCTCTTGCTATGAAACGAATAGCAACCTAAGAACCGTAACTGGCACGGTGACCACACCGGCTTTTGAAGAGCAAATAAGCAAATAACCTAGTTAATAAGAGCAAGAGCTGAGAAAACGAGAAACACCCAACTCGTAATCCACATTTTCGACTCCACGTATGAGAAAGCTGAATGCTGCGAAAGCATGAAGGTGTGGATAAGGTTTATGAAACACGCCATCGTGAGGTGATGCTAAAGTACCTCGTATCACCTGACTACTTCTGGTCTCTTGTTCGCTGACTATGTGCCATTTCACACGAGATTTGGCTTCAAACAGAACGTGAATACATCAGGTAAGCATAAAACCGTCTATCATTGTCATCACACTGTACCAGTGATGTAGGAAAGTCGCTATGAGTATCTGCTGCACGCGCAAATGTAGGACCAACGATCTGCGGTATACTATGCGAACAACATTGGCTTGGTACAATCTATTAGGAAAAGTGGGAAGGAATACCACAACAAATGTGGAGCGAAAATAGCACACTAAAAACAATGGGTGTGAAGGTGGAAGAAAGGGAGCCAGTGTTAAAACAAATTAAAACAGAAGCAGGCGAGAGTGAAAGGTAAGAAATACAACCGACGTAGCAGGTCTCATGAGATCAAAGAAAACTTTTTGCCTGACGAAAGTATTCATTTCCGAACGTCCGCACCAGTAGACATTGTGAGAACGCTTCACCTCATTCCTAAATACTCGACAAAATCAACCACATCAGCCCACTGACAGTTTTAAAAGCAGTGCAAAGAGACTAAAATGAAGAGAACGTCGTTCCATAACACAGGTAGCAGCAGTCAGCCGTAGGAACTATTCGCACGTGTGCGCAACAACGTGGTGCAGTTGTCTTCAGCACTTCCTTGTGGCCAATGACGACGTCGAGTTTGAACAATCAAGCGGAATATTTGCCAAAGGAATTGTAAGTGTGCAAAGCAACACGAAGCAACAAAGAAAGACGATTATTTTCATGATGTCACGCACAAGAAATCACCCTATTTGCAAGTCTGTGGCTCCTTGCAGCTCTTTTTTCGGCTTTTGTGGAGACTACAAAGCAAAGCAACAAAAAGAACAACGGCAACAACTTAGAAGAACATCTGAGAACTATTTTATCTTAAACATGGTCGCCACCAGGATCGAACCACAGGGTGGAGATTACGAATGGGAGTTCGGAAAGCATTGCCATTTCACTGAAAATATCCCTACGGTAGCAAAATATCATCACTTTTGGTTATGTCCAGTTTAAAAAATCGCTAAACAGGATCGCCATTTCACTTCAGGAATGGGTCAATGAACTATAACTAGCACGAAATGTGGAACTTGATGTGATTAGCACAATGACAACAGTTATGTTTTGTAAAATCAACTTTTGCACCGAAATTAAGTGAGATTACCCACATTGATGAAGCGGAGAAATTCTTTTTACGATACGGTACGTGGGTAGCGATTCCGTAGCTACACCAGACGCGCTATGTTTTTACTTTTCAATCTCGCGATTTTCGGTGCGGAAACCATTTAAGTTCACAAGCTCGTCTGATTCAGACCATCCGCCGATTTTCTTTTATTTCGCAGTGTTTTTTTGTTTGAAAATTAATCGTGGGATGTCCTAATCCGCGTGTTGGCTCTTTATGTGCTGACGATTTCTTCATAGTTTTCCTAAGTGGAAGTGCCGTGTTTATTAAGAAGACATCGAAGGAACGTTGCGGATTTTTCGGAGGCCATTCGAAATATGGACGAAATGCTAAAAGCACTTGCGTTATATGAGAGCCTGTCGGATCTGATACTTCACTGCCAGACTGATGCGTATCATACCACAAATTTTGTAAAATTTCTTTAAATGTTGTTCACTTATTGCATCTTTTCCATGTTGAAAAACCAAAGCCCTCTGTGCACTGACAAGTGCATGAGTTCATTTGTGTTCTCTTCTGTTACATTTCCTTCCAACGGTTTACCGCCTCATCGTGGCTAGGAGGTGTTCCTAGGCGTCGGGCTGCTATGTAGAGCGGGGCGATTCATCCACTGCCAGGGTCTCCCAGGCTGAGAAAGAGTCTGGCGTTTCCATCAGGATGCCTAGCTAAGAGTAAACCAATACCAGGATCCACCATCGTCCTGGTATTAAAGTCACATGGTGGCAAATCTCCCTCTGACCCACATGGGCTGCGACTGCCTGTAATAATGAAGACCTGAGGTAGACTTTGGCCAGGCTGAGCTCTGGATTCTAGGGAACCACAATGGCTTAACAAGCAAATCTCCGAAAAATGGAGATTATGCTGGGGCTCACACAACTAATGACGACGGGGCATTCAATTGTCAAGTATCTTGTATCTGTTACATCCCAGACTCCTCTCTTTTCTCTCATCCTGTGAGTTTATTTGTCCCGTTGCCTTTTCCTGTCTTGTTCCATTTCATTCTTCAATTTCTTCTAATTCCTTAGAATCTACCTTCACATCTGTAAAGAGGTTGCAATCGCATCTGTTGAACTGGGAGGATAGTATGAGTTTTCAAAATAGTGCTAGTTCAAAGCCTCGATAATCACTGTTTTTCTTGATCACTTTGGATTTTGTTCACTCGATTCTGCGGTGCGGTTAAATAGCGCAGTTTAGCGCAGTTACTACTATTATCGCTTGTTCTTATTGGTGAAAATTACTGTGAGCAAATTCTGTTTGCCACTCGATTTTCCGTTTGGTCCCTTATCAGCTGAGTCCCGAGCACCACCAGTGCAGTGTTGCACGGTTGGTTCGGAGACTTTCATGAATGATGATGGGCACCAGCAACTTTGCGTGTGTCGCCAACGAGTGTGGTATTTCCAGTCATCAACAACTCTCTCAACGACCAAAGTGCTCCCCAACACTTAGAGGAAGAGTGCTGCGCTCAAGGTTTGGAGTTGGGTGTCTGGCACTAAAACTGCCAGATTCTTCCACCTGCCACCACAGTGGCAGTCGAGATCCGCTGTGAATAACTTCATACATCGAACTCTGAAACATTGCGCTACTGTCCAGGTTACTGAGCCAGCGTCTTTCCGGAAACAAATTCATTTAAAAAAAAGAGTGTTATAAACACATTCGATTAGTTCGCTTAGTCGTAGCTCAGCTCTATCATTGATACGATCGCTTTTCTGAGACACTGATGGGCCGCACGGAAAGAAACCGTCGTCAACCTGTGTTTATTTTGTCTCACATAACTAACAGTTGTCCACTGCTGCAGTCTGCTAGCAGAACTTTAGTGACGACCAAATATTTAAATCCTCATAAGTGATGCACTGTTACGGTAGTTCTATTGTGTTTGTAGTGCTGGAAGAACTGAGTGTCTTGATAGCCGCCTTAGATAAGGCTACGGCGGGCCTCTCTTGCCGCGACATGTGGTGATGCAGTACATGGGAGTAATATTACGTGTTTTCGCTTGCCTGGCAGGAAATACTGAATTCGCACTACCACCACCTTAAAGTCGATGTATCAGTTTTGTCGTACATTTACGGCTTGGTAGTGCTTTGTATTCCCATTTCTAATAAACGTTGTTTGTTAACTGAGCGATGTGTTGTGATGAGTACATTTCGACCGTTGTTCCCTGCGTAGAAGTGATTAATGAAATGAAAAGGAATTTTGTATCTTTCATTCCACAAAACACTTCTACTGAGAAACGTTTGAGAGAAGAGTAATCATAGAAAAGAGACTGATGAATACCCGATCTGCTCTTACTCAATTGCCTATTATTTCAAAATATTTGAAGATCTACTACATATAATTGGTGTGCTTCAATGTAAACACGTTTTACCTAGTGTTTGTTGGGAGTATTTGCCGTGGTGATGCAGACCAGTACCCTCAAGACCCTGGTTCAATCTGCAGAGGCTTAGCCAAAACCCCATTCCTCCAGAACACCGAAATTGGCACCCGACCATCATTATTTGGACAAGCTCATCTCCTGCAATCCACAAATACAAGGGTGGTTGGAGGACATGCTTGTTCCAAGCATCGATAGAAGAACGCGTGCTCAGAAAGTGCATGGAAACAGGGCACAACTTTGTTGAGCTGTGAATGCGCGCCAATAAGATTTCCGTTGTCTCCTTCTCTCTTCTTTTCAATATTTTGGAAGCTAAGGATGCAGAAAATAATGTGCAGAATTGTTGTTAATCTCTCGTTAAAATTACGTTAAGGTTCACTTCGATCACCTGTATCACCTGTACCCCGATGATCGTCTGGTGATTCGAGCCGCCCCAGTAAACCTTCCATTCCTCCCTCTCGCGTGCAAGAGTAGCCCAATGGGTTCTCCTCGCTCTAGGGACTCGTCGAGATTCATGTCTTTCTTCTAAGCTTTTAATCAGGAACTTTGACCATCCAGTCGGTGGTCTTCCTGCAGCGCGTTTAACATCCCGAGGAATCCAGTCACTAACGGCTCTTTCCATCGGCTGTCATTCATACGCATTACGTTTTCGGCCCACCTTATCTTCGACTGTTTATCGTACAAAACGGCATCTTTGATTTTTGATCGTTGACGCAGGTCGGAGCTTCGGATCCTTCCCTTACCTGTGTGAAACGGGATACTCCTAGCATCGTCCTATCAACTGCGCTTTCAATAACGCTGAGTGATTTTTCATCCTGTTCACACAGAGACCAGTTTTTTTGTTCTCCTCACTACATCCTCGATGATCTTGAAACCTCCTCAAGCCGTTCGTTTCCTTCTGCTCAGCTGTGGAGCTAATTCTTTCAACAAGTTGATTTCCCGACCTAGATGGACATAACTGGAGCATTCGGAGATATTCGTTCCGTTGAGCGTGAATGGGGCATACGATACCAATTCCTTCCTCCTGAGCATCGTTTTTGTGACACTTAGTCTAAGACCAATCCTTCCACAAGCTTTATCCAGGTCGGCAAGCATTCGTTCGCTTGGCTAATGTTTGATGTTATAAGGATGATGTCGTATGCAAAGCGAAGGTGGTGCAATTGCTGACCATCGATTTTCACTCCCATATTATCCCATTCAAATGTTCGCATGACGTTCTGGTGGGTGGTGGTAAATAATTTTGGCGAAATGGTATCGCATCGCCTAAACCCTCTTCTGACGTCGATGATAACATCGTTGTAGAATGGTGATATTTTGGTTGTGAAATTTTGTACAAGTCACGAAGAATCTTTATGTTCTTAGTAGGGATTCCTTGACTATCAGGGGTTTCCATGACTGCTTCTATCTCAATTGAGCCAAAGCCCTTCCTTAAATCGATGAAAGTGAGACAGAGCAGCCTTTTGTTCTCTCGCGGTACTTTAATGAGTTTTGTTATCGTGTGGATGTAGTCCATCGTACTGAATCCTTTTCGAAACTCGGCTTGCTCACATGGCTGTCCTTCGTCCAGTGTTCTGTCAATCCTGTTTAGATGACTAGAGTGAAAAGTTTGTAGACGACAGAAAGTAAGCATATTGGACGATAGTTGCCGATATCCTGTAGGTCACCCTTCTTGAACAATAACACGGTATTGCTGATCTTCCAGTGAGTAGGGACCTTGCATTCGGACAGGTAACATGTGATGAGCTGAACCAGTGTGTCTATAAGGACTTGCGGAAGGTTCTTCAGGTGTTCAGGTCTTATCCTGTCTGGACCTGGAGCTGTACGATTTTTCACCGCCGAAGGGGGCATGTCGGATTTCGAAAGGGAGAACCGGTGGTACAACATTTATTTCATATGACGGAAGGTGGAGATTCTACGCTGGAGTATCAGCTCGAGAGTTTCTGGAGACAGACGTCCCTTGGTCACTTTCAAACTCTCAGCTTTCATATCGCTAAAGTGAAGATGTTCAATGAGCCGACCGTATTCCTCGTCGACATTATCGACAACAGTATCTTCCCTACAGCCGACTAATCAGTTGATCAAGTCCCAGTTTATAGTGGTTTTGAGACCTCGTTTTATGAACTCATCGGCTTTTTTCTTCTTTGTGCTAAAAATGGTATCTTGCACGAAGGAGAAGGTGCTCTGATCCCGTTTAGAAGTTTGGGATAACAGCGCCATCGGTCAGGGAAAACCTTCGGTTTACTGTGATGTGGTCTATTTCGTTATGGTACCCTCCATTGGGAGACTCCCACGTCCAGCGTTGAGGGTGGGGGCTTCTGGAATTGCGAGTAACTATGGATAGTGTTGGTCGTCATGATAAACTCAAAGAGCCACTCACCCTGCTCGTTCCATTCTAATCCGTTGGTTCCAATGTGACGTTCTTCAGACGTTCTTCTTGGTCCAATCTTGGCGTTGAAATCTCCAATGATGACCTTGAAGAATGCATGGTCTTCTCTGTAGAACTTCTCCAAATCCATATGAAACGTTTCCACTTCATTTTCGACATGGTTTGATGTCGGCGCTTAAACGACGAAGATTGTCAAGGCCGGTATTGATCAACATCTTTTTAATCGTATACGTCCGATTCGAGTTGCCAGTTTTTTCGAATGAATCGATGTTCATGGACAAACTCGTGTTGGTGAGAACACCGACGCCGCCAACTCCTCTGCTGTCGCATGTTCCGAACAACACTTCTTCTCCGGTGTCATAGACGGCGTTGAAAGGGTGTCGTCCCTCTCGTCTCGGCCAGGGCGATGACGTCATGCCTTGTCCATCTTCCTTGCATGAGCAAGTCTTTTGTCGAGGAGTCGGATGCAAGTGTACGTGCATTGTGGGTACAGATCGTCACCGTAGTTCTTCGTGATCCAGGCAGCTTCCATTACCCCCTGAAATTTTAGCAGCCTTTCCGTACTCGTCGTACCCAACGCTGCCAAATTGTGGGCTCATTCGGGGTCAGGGGAATGAGGCTCGTTTTTACTGTTTTGCATTTTGATACCCACGCATATGTTGCTAGGGCTTTAAACGTGACGGTCGCTATACTCATGGGTAGATTGCCAGTCTCTCCCAGAAGGAACATTTAGCTTATTTGTTGCAGGCGACTCGGCCTTCCATACATTTCCCTATCATTTGATTGCAGGCTTTTTGCCGAATTGACTCGTAGAATACAATCCGCATAAACTTGAACGCACCTACAAACGCGTGCATGAATACGCCCCCGCAAATACAGAAAGTATGTGCCAAATCGGCGCAGCAGAAACAGGGAGCCCATGCCCTTTATCCAACTGTGTCTCAGGATACGTTCGCTTATGGCCCACGATTAATTCCCCTATCCGCCACCTGGCAACGCGCAACGTAGTCTCGCGACTAACCGGCTGGAGATCCCTCATATGAGGGAGGTTCGTGAGAATGACATGTGAACAAAATTCTTAGCTGGATGAATCTAAGATCGAAGTGTGAGGGCAGATATTTTGTTCTTCGCTGGGTTCCGTTTTCGTGAACTCTTTTTGCGCTGGCAATTGAAAACCGTTGTTTGCTTCGCTCGGTTTCCGAACAGAACCCCCTCTTGTGTTAAATTTCTTTCTACGATTCTAATAGTTCATCCTTCAAGAAATTGCACCGATTACCCTAGTGAAGCACAAGGAGACATTTTGTTTCTAAAGAACGTCGTTTCAGGTCCCACAAAATATTATGCTTTCTGTTTGCATGTTCAATATTGGAGAGCACCTGCGTCCACCGGAATAATGTTTGATTATAAAAGAATGGAATCATCGGAAAAGATAATCTGTAGTTGCCTATTTCAACCATCGAACCAACTTCGATGATCTTCGGGATAGAAACGTCTCTCTTGCATCGTCACTCCGTCACCGCGAACGTGTTTTGTTGTGCACTCCTGAGTGAACTTCAAATTTAATGGCCGCCACAAAGAAAGTCTCTTCTTCTGATTCTGCTGGTGCAAACCAACTAGGCGCTCCATTTCTCTAATCTCTAGGTATGAAACGCACACGCACACGTAAACGAACACATTTGTGCTTAAAAGTTACGTCTAAGCTCTCAAAATTTCTTTTAATGGGTTACATATGTGGTCCAACCTTGCAGAACTTGTTTTGTCTTTTATAGGCATCGACAAGCGCTGTCGGTCAAACAATGCTGCGCCAACAGCTTTTAGAACATATCTTTTGTCGCTGTTTTGAATTGAGTAGCACTCTCCATTAGCAAGATGGTCCACAACGAAGCCGTAGATCCATTCCAAATTGGTTGCCTTCGATGACCTAAGGCACCACACAGTTCTGCGACTACTCTTCGCCCTCATCATCATCATCGTCTTTGATCTATCCTCCTGTTCATTTTCTTCAGACTACTGGACAGAAGCTACACTAGGTTCCTCATTGTAGTTACCGTCTTCAGCTCCTTGTTTACCCTCGACGAACATTGAGCAGTGAAGACCAATTCTTCTACTTCTCACTCAATTCAGTCGTATGAACTCCACTTCTTCGACCAGCAGCTGGTTGTCTTCTTCTTCTTCTTAATCGCTACCATCAATCCTAGTTGTCGTAGGGAATGCGAGGGTGTAAAAAAAGTAAAAGGATGGAGTTCGCGGCGTTGATCAATGCCTCAAGGATGTTCCATGCATTCGACTTTATTAAGCATCGTTGGAGCTGATTGAATGCATATCTCGCCTTTACAATGACTCGCGATGGCCTGCCGACGTACCGAGCTAGTGCTGCTAACCCCCCGACACGTCCGGTACCTAATTGCCGACTCCCGGAGGGACGGAGGCCTTGGTGATTCTGGGGGCGCGGGATCAATCCTGTGTCTATTGCCGGCCCCCTCTGACCACTGCGCAATACGCGTCCATTCCAGAGTATAAAATGCACAAAAAATGCCGAAATACACCCAATGCATTTTGGAAAGGTGCCTGTCAAAGGCCCAAGAGAGCTATGATTGAGAGGTGGGCTAGAGTTTTTTCAACGCAGTGCTAGGGGAATGTTCTGGGAACCTGATCGGACACATCGAAGAGACTTTTGTTAGCGAAGACGGTAGTGAGATATCTCCGATGGCAATAATAGAGCCGATGGGATACCGTTATACTCTGAAAGCAGCACATATGCGACAAAATGGCTAATTCCGTCTGGTGGCTGTTGTACAGTGTGAGTAACAGAGAATGTTGGTAACGATCAAGCTGCTCGACATCTCGATTTCTGATTGTCGCTCGTCCTCAGCGACGAATTATGGAGAAATACACGAAGGCCGCTTAGAACCTACCGAACTTGTCACATGCAAACACTCCCAAACCACATCGAGCCTCCTCAAGATTCAGATTCGCTCTGGGGAGCCAGCAACACGTGTGTTGAAGGACGTCGCGAATATAGTGCGCTCCCCGTGACTGCACAATGCACATGGAATTTTACGGCGTAATCGAGTGTTGTAGTTGTGACGTTAATGAGGGCCCGTGTTTAACTCTTTCTGCATCATCTCCTTTAGTTTGATACAGTTGTTTCCAGAAAAAGACATTCGTACTGCTTTTTTTTCAGTGCAATGAGTTGAGTGGTTCCTTGTGGTGTAGTGTTTTAGAGGTCATTGGTGTCCATAGCCACTTTCAGTTCTTTTTCCCAAAGAGAGCTCACCTCACTCGAGCAGCTTTACCTTGACGACTGCGTCCGGTTTCTTCACATTAGTTCATCCATTCGTAGGCCTGCTATTTCTCATCAATTCAGTTGCATAACTTCTCGTGAGATGCTAGGATTCCTCATTTCATACAAATGATTTTCCTTTAATGTTCTTTATGCTAATGATATCCAAGACAGTGAAATCGTTCAAGTTTGTTTAGGTTTTTTTAATTTTTTGTGATTGATTGCACCAGAACATGAGGAAAGCATCTCTTCTTAGAAGCTTTCACCAAACATTTTCGAACGCTCCCAAACGGCATCTCATCTGGCGAATTCATTTAAGGTGCTGTGCTCTCATGAGGCGATTTTTGTTTGTCGAATACGATCATGCAAAAACTCGTCGTAGTTTTCGTCAGCACAGCGCCAGAGGAGATTTCGTATGTGGGACCGTGTGCAGTCGTGCTGTGGAACTGCGCCAGATGTTTGTCGTAGCAATCGAGAAACTTCCAGGATGTTCGCCTTCCTAGGATACCAAGCATTCTGCTGTTTCTAATCTCTTACGTTCTGTTCGGACACCTCTTGATTCGTCATTGACCTGGGTACGGCATTTTCCCTGCGCTTCCGGATGAGACCAGAACCGCGTCGTTGAGTGGCTTCTGATGTAAGTAGTTTTGTTTTCGTATTTGCGTTTTGATATGTTTAGAAGGCGTAGTAGAAACCCTTCCAGACGTTCCATTACTGCTTCCTTAAAAACTTTTCTATTCAGGAATGAGCCAGATACCTTCTTTCTCTCGTCATATCGCGAACCACTTTAGGATGCGCAAGCACATACCCATTCAAGATCACCTCTTTTTGGTACAATCCGTTCATTCCTGTTGTCAGGCAGTATTTCTCAGCAATGCCTATAACCACCACTTCGAGCGAAGACCTGTGAATTTAATGCCACCTTGTTCTACACTCATTACATTTCGGGCTGTGCAATAGGTGATAATATTGCTGAGTGGTTTTCTTCGTTATAGGATTCTCCGATCCCCTGAACGGATGGAGAGCTCTGAATGCCAATGCTCGAAAATGAAACATGTGGACAATCTTCTACTAAACGAGAATTGATTAACAGACACATTCGTTTCGATGGAAAATTGTGTTCAGTAGAAATAAGCAGAAGGCGCTTGCAAAGGTTACTAATTAAGTCCGCATTAGTTCTGTTCTGTGATTTTTCCTGTTTTCACAGGTCATTTCAAGCAGTACTTTATATGGACAAGTTCCAGCAGATTTTATGAAATTTCTCGTTTAATGTGTTATTTTTATAAGTGAGAAGCCTCTCACTGTTCCATCGAAGACGATGATACTTGTGATTGAAGGTTACTTGGTTCTCTGTTTCCATCCTTTTTTCCATTGGAGGTTTCGGTTCGTCTAAATTGTAAGGACGTCCACGAATAACTTTCTGATATAGAAGGAATAATTTTTAACTTACCATTTACTGCCTACTCTTTTTACTGGTAAGGAGTGTTGCGAATCATAATTTCAGCGATGCTGATATATTTGCAAAACTCCTGACCGCAGTGGGAAACGAACGGGATATTGTCCTGGATTAACACCTTCACCACATCACCATGCGGGTCCTTCGTTTCATCCATCTGTCGTTGTAGATTGGAAAATTGTAATAGGCAGTAAATGAGAAGTTAACATTGTGATTTCGAGTGCTTTCGATTTGGGATCCCCAGATCAATCCCGCTGATGAGTGATTGCTGATGGCATCGATCAATTGAGCTATCACAACACATATGCTCCGCAACCAACTCTGTACGTTAAGATTAAGTGCAGCCGATTCAGTAAATGCTCTTGCTTTGGTTATTTCAATAATAGTAGCGACTAAATGTGGATTGTTCGCAGAAAGCGCTTATCTTTTTGAAAGGATGCATGGGTTCTTAAGTGTAGGTTTTATGCATATCGATAAGTGCTGTAATCTTTAAGGTTTCTGAAGGCACATCAAAGCGCATTTAAGGGACTCGTGCTAGTACTTCGCTGTACAAGTGCACATTTGCAAGTATTAGTGCCATCTCGCCAGCAAAAGAGAAATATACTTCGCTGTAGGACGAGAGAAAATGCTTCGGAATCAAAATGCACAATTCGTGTTCTCTTAGGTAAAGATCAGTTTCTTCTTATACTAGTAGAGAAGTGTATTCAAATCGCACAACATTTTTGAAAAAAGGCTTCATAGCTTGGAAATGTGTGGTGCCATGTGGAAAGTGTTGTTAACCGAAGAATGAGATCTGACCAAAAAAACTCATTACGGCAATGTTTTGTTTAGTTTGCTCTGTTTTAATATCCGACTTATTGAACGATTAGTGAAAAAGAGTGGTTACCATAGTAGTGAACATTTTCTTTCTTTCACAAGGCTTAGTTTTTGTTTAAGTTGAAACCTAGATTTCAGTCAGTCGCACTGAGACGACTTCTATCCCTGAAGGCTTGAGTCCATACAGCGATGAAATTTTCGCCTTATTAATGTAACCCTAAGGTGTCAAAAGCTAAAATATTAATGGGTGGTTATGAGTATTCTTATACATAGCCTACCCGGAGGGATGGAAGGCTTGGTGAGCCACGGGCACGTGGATCGATCGCATGTGTGTGTGTCGCAGGGCGCCTCCGTCTATTACGCCACACACATCGTACATAAATATATACGTTGATGATGTTTTTTTCCCCTATCCTGGTAGCGCTATTGAAGATTATTTGCTAATCAATGAGACACTTCACTTTTTTTTCATGTTTGTCGCTGTATGTGTGAAAAGGCTGTTGTGGAAGAAAGTTTGTCTTTCGCTACGTTTAAAACAGAAGTGTGAAAGGGTTTGAGGGTGTGATTTTTATTTTAAAAACGAAAACAACTTATTCGAAAAACTCGACTGGTGCACGGAAGCATGCTATGTCCTTCCAGGGACACGATGATTGGGGTGTTGACCGTATGTAGAGATTAGAGAAGGAATACCATGGTTCATGCGAGGAACTCGTTCGTGAGTTGATGAGATTGCAACATCAGCTAGTAGAGTCGGTAAGCATCTACCGATGCTATTTCTCACATATTTCGAGTTTTGTTAACTTTGGAATCCATAATATGAACAAAACACTATGAAGAACAGTGAAAAACTTGAAAAGATACGATGCTAAATTCTCCAGGATAACCGTATTGTCGAAGAGATGGTGATTCATATTGTTTTAATTTTCCTTTATTGCTGTTCGCTGTAGTTCTGGCTCCTCTGAATATCTGTTGTCCTCTTTTGTCTCGTTTTCAAGTAATCGTAATGAGAGAAAACTACTAGTGTCTAAAATCTGTTGCAGAGGAGTTGCTTCGAAAGCACAGAAAACCTGACCTGGATCGAGTATTGATTGTGCGAGGATTAATTGAAATTACAGAAAGCATCCAAAAACAAAACGAGGAGATGAAGAAGGTGGGGGTGGCTCATAGTGCTGTGTCGTTAATTATTTTCGTTATTTGGCGTGCTTTGTTCAAAATCCCTGTGCATTTAAGGTCACATGTGTTGTTGCTGTTAGCTACGAACTATTCGTTTTTCGGGTGTTTTTGGATGCCTCGGCAATGCAGTGGGAGCTGAAATGGCTCACTCAGACACTTCGTTGTACACTCAGTGCAATTGAAGGGGCCTTCTTCATGGTCGAAGATTGTTTTCCCAGCCGTGTTATCCAAGCATCATTTTGTTTCTACCTTATGTCGAGCAATGTAGTTTCTATTTGGCAAGATCCCGCTGATAGTAAGATATGTACATTCACATGTATTGGATAGGTTCGCCGTCTATTTAGACTTTGTGTCTTAATGGCTAAAGAGAGCGAATGAAGAAGAGTATTAATGAAGTAAAGAGCGTTTCAATGTTCGTGTTTTCATTTACTATTGACGTTATGAAAGATCATACAACTTTTGAAGGAGGATGAAGATCGGAATGGAGAATGCACGTACAAGTTGTTTTGAAAGCTGTGTGGCGTCCATCGAGGCAATCGAATGAAATGGAGCTCTCGCACGACAAAATGATAAGCAGATTAACCTCGTTAGTTTTTTCTTTAATTTGAAGTTTCTGTCTTCTAAGCTTTAATTTTGAGAGTAGGTGCATTTATTCTGGAAAGCGCTTGCACGAATAAGATTAAATCCGCATTCTCGTCTGTGCGCACAATTATTCATTGCTTGTGCGGATTTATGGGCGCGTGTAGGGGCAGTGGTCGGAGGCGCCCTGCAAAACAAGTGGCATCGATCCCCCTCCCCAAGCTCGCCAAGTCCTCTATCCTTTCGGGGTTGGCAAATTGCTACCACACTTGTCTCTGAGGATAGCAGCACTGCCTCGATACATCGGTAGGCCACCGCGAGTCATTATAAAGGCCAGGTGTGCATTCATTCACCTCCAACGATACTTAATGAAGTCGAACGAATGCCGCATTCTTTATCCCTTTTATGTGGCTTTATATGAGTCTGTATCGGTCCTTGAATGGTAGTTATCGAATCTTGCAAAGAAGGCCGAATCTATTAACATTTGCAAAAGATTCGGTTAATTATCATCTCATAGTATTTTATGAATTATTCTGTCGCATTGTTTCTATGTTATGCCTACCATTAAAATGTTGCTAATAATAGGTACTGTAGAATCCTTCCACGATAGTGGTAAAGCCTGGCCGGAAACGCTAATACATCGAAAGTTGCCGTAGAGATTTCTTGTCAATTCTTGTGCAGGACTATCTAGTTCCCACTCTCTAGTTAGATAAAAACGTCCCATCGTTCAACATTTGCAGTACTTTTTTGCCCAGAAACAATGAACTGTTCTATTTTTCCCCTATTATTCTAGAGCTTTTTTTTTAGTACTGCGTCGTTTTCTTCTGTTAGTGAGTTCTTTGTGAACTATTTAGGGAGCGTCTTTAAGAATGTGTTGGTGAAAAATCAAGCGCCTGTTACTAGCGCGAGAACTTTTCCTCACTAAATGTAATGCAATTCTTACTTCGTTTAGCGCAAAAACGTCCTAATTGATGGTTTTTCTCGGGAAAGTAGTGCTTGGGATACTGTGTGTGTGCGCGTGCGTGCGTGCGTGTGTGCGTGCGTGCGTGCGTGCGTTTGTGTGTGTGTGTGCATCGAGTAGGGGTGCAGCGTGAACCCGGTGTATTGTTATTACAAGATCCGGGCTCCGATGTAACTGTGCGTGAGCTCGTGACTGTCGACATGTCTGGACACGCAAAAAAAGGCGATGGAGGGGCTAAATAGCATCATGAAGTGCTCAGGAACAACATCTATGGGATCAGCAAGCAAGCAGTTCGTTGTGTAGCTGTAGTGCGATGCGCATCTCAGAGGTTATGTGTATGAAGAAACTCTTGAAGAACTGCAGGCGGCCAGCGAGAACGTAATCCGAAATACCATAAGCTGCTGTGTACGGGCCAAGAGAAAGACAGTGATGGTTGTGAATGTGGTCTTTGCACTGAAACTCCAAGGACGGGCGCTCATTAATGAATTTGTCATCTGTCAAAATCTTTACTATTTTAAGTTTTCGTAAATAATGTTATTCCAACCAAGATTTTATGAAGCCAATTTTGTGGGCCTATTGTATCCTAGATGGGATTCGAAGAACAGATACTTGTAAAACATAGAATCCTGCAAAAACCTACGTACTTCGATACTTGGATAGCCCGTCTTCACTGGTCGTGGGGGCCCCATCATAATCTCCATTTTTTCGGGGATTTTCTGGTTTAGCCATTGCAGTTTCCTGGAATCCCGAGGTCAGCGTTGCTAAAGTCTGCCCCAGGTCGTCACCACGACAGGCAGTCGCTGCCCTTGTGGATCAGAGGGAGATTTGCCACCAGGCGGCTAGTTTTATACCGGCACGGTGGTGGATCCTGCTATTAGTTTACTCCTAGCTTAGTTCCCAGATGGAAACGTCGGACTCCTTTTCAGCTTGGGAAACCCTGCCGAGGAACGAATGCCCCCGCTTTACATCGCAGTCTGACAACCAGGAACACCTCCCAGCCACGATGAGGCGGCAAACCGTTGGGAGTAGAACCAAGACATTATGAATATTATAAGGCCATAATTCTTTTTCCTTCGAAATTCACTACAACGCGAGCGTCGCAAAGTCTAAGAATCAGATATGTGTTGCGGTTGAAGCTGTAGAATTCCACTTAGGTAGTTGTGTAGTTTGGACTGCTTCAGATTCTAGGGATACATTCGTGTGAGAACGAAGAAATATCTGGCGCTTTTGGTTAGGATCACCCGATGTTCAAGGCGACCGTGATTGCTGGCAATAACGTAAGTCAATCTGCATCGCCACCTTCCGAATCCTTTGATCCAGGAGTTTTGCAAATGGTGGTTGACTGCGTGTTGAGCGGATCACCGGCTTCTGTCACGACAAGATTGGTCAGTCTTTTTCCTTTATTGATTTGTTAAGTACAGATACAGTTTCTTCCATGATATGGAAGTCCTACATCGGCAGTAGATTACGATAATTTACGAATCTAAATGTTATGCTTGTACATTGAACACAAACCCGTGGCATTCCGAACTATACGGGAATCTATCGAAGAAGAGGTTCTAGTGTTGAATACCTCTATCGCTAGTTGATTGGTGTTATACCCGATTCCTTGAAATTTATCCATATGTCATCCTTTTATTCGTAAATTTTTTCCTCATTCAATTAGCAGAAACGAACGATGTGTCAATGCATTTTGTGCATCGCACGTACGCACTCTATCCAATTTTTATCAATGTGTTTTCTCAAAAACGTTTTGAGAGTTGTCAGTTAGTAGATGGATTTCGGATCCATTCATTCAGCGGTAATCCTAGAGATTTTACCGGTGAATTATTCTGTGATCACACTTCACAATGTCGTGAAGACAAGCATGCTGACGGCAATGGACCTGGACCTTCACTGTCGTATGGAATGCTGTATGGTTCAATTTCAGAACGTCCCATTGGAACTCTCGATTTTGACCTGCGATCAATAGTCGTCTAACTCTAAAAGGTGTTTTGCAACGTCTTCTGATCTGCGATGTTCTCGTTCGTGGATTGCCTTCTTATGAAGGAGAAGATGTTTATTTGGGTGAGAACAAGTTTTCAAGTGCTCTCATTTGCAGCTAGTGAATTCCAATAATGCAAGGACCACACCTGTATCCACGAATAAGTGTTCAAGGATATAGCAGTGCAGGAATGTCAGTGTTCAGCACACCGCCACATTCGTCGAGTATTAGTCACTTCTTCGGTGGTTGTCAGCGCGGTCACCGAACTGACAGTAACAGTACAGTGTTATCCACGCTTTAGAACATTTCCAGTTTAGGTTTTTCATTCTTCATAGACTTTGTTCCAGACAGGCAAACCGGAATTAGCTTTTGGATGATTTCTACAACAAGCGATTTCCTCTCCTTCAAATAGCCAATGTTCTATCAAATGTGGTGGAATTGGCTAAAGTTCACCATTAATATCGGCAAGTAGAGTACACATTGCTTTACCTTCCCTCAGTTATTCAGAGCTTTTGTTCCAAAGAATATAATTGTGGCGAATTAGAAGATGGAAACATAAAATTCGGGCTCCCGTGACACTTTCACCAATTTGCCGATTTAAAATGTTTGAAGAGTCAGTAAGCCTACGCCTAGAAAAGAATTCTAATTTAGACACTTGGAATGGGGTTAGTTTTGCTTACTGGATTGGTATCCATGTGGGTAACCATGATAAAATAGATGCTTTTGTGTGGTAGAAGATACTATGACAAGTGCGGTCTTTGCGTGACCACTGACTATTTCCCACAGACTGTTACCATTTTGAGCTTAAAGCTTTTATCGTTTCCCATCTTCATGTCTCGTTTCAATAAATAGAAGCCATGACATTCATTGCGAATAATATCGTATAATCAACAGCTCCAGGTATTGATGTTCGTAAATGACCAGAATGGAAACCACGTCACTCAGAAGCCCCTTGAAAATGTGAGACCTGAATGGCTCCAGTTCATCATCGATTCTGTCACGAAATGGACATGAAACTGAGCGGTAAAGTGTGCTTATTTTAGCGTCTTTTTCGGACTTTTTAGACCACTGTGTTTCAGCTGTATTCCTCGTTAATATTTATTTTGAATCTATAAAAATTTGTACACTTTAACGCGCATGCGCTTTAGTGCTTCTCTATCGTTACGAATATTTTTTAGACTGTACAATTACGCATGCGTCCGTTTGGGTGCAGAATTATTCAAAGAGTGCTTGATCATTGCACAGAAGAGCAGAAAATACTTGTTCTCGAAGCTCTGTATGCAAACATCGGCTCGCTTGTTATGGACCATTATGGGAACTAGTTATACAACACGTTGTTGAGAACTTAAGGTTCCGGACAGGGATCATATCATGCAACAGACCATCTTGTTTGATGTGTTTCCATGTTATAATCATCCATGTGATGCCTTGTTGTCCGTTTTTAATGTCTTAGCCGGTAGTTTTCACTTATTCGATTCTCCAGGGCTTTCGTCTTTTCTGTGTCATGAGGTCTCCTTTTTAAATAACTGAAAATGTGTTGAGTTAAACACAACACTGATTTGCTCCTAATGTCGTCCACAAGTGCTGGATTTGTGCTGAGCCTCTCCATAAAGCGTGCCTCATCGAAGAGCTCTGCGGAGATAATGATGAGTAGGTTCGACCACTTTATTGTTATTCTATATCTTTATTCTCTCCCTGCTTTGCCTTGCAATTAACCATTGTGGATGCTTTTCTAATCGTTACGTAACCGTTTAGCGAATCGCCTGCTACTGTTTTCATATTAAAAGCCAATTTCCGAAAAAGGTTATGCAGAAAATGCTGGATACAGCTGATCCTCGTCACCATGGAAAGTCGACGTGTGCAATGAAATCATATAGCCCTATACTTCAGGAAATTTACCCGCGGAAAGCATGTCTTTAGTGAGTGCGGTTACCGACGTCCTTATTTCTTCACCTATATTAACATTTTCCGGCATTCCCAAGCTTCTCTGGCCAACAGTGAAGTATCCACTTGTCTCTGTAGCATTTAAGAATCGTCCAGCAGTTTCCACTCGCATGAGCGATATCAGGAGAGTGGTATATTTTCATATGAGGCTTTCTTTCTTCCCTTCTTTGGCGCAAAGATTATCTTATAGAGAGGTGTTGCTGGTCAGGGGCTGGGTTTAATCACGAGTAACTCTTTAGACTGTACAGAAGTCACTGTCGGGAAGCATAAAAGCTTTTTTGGGTGCATTTTATTTCTGTCGTATTCCCAGCACAACTGGGGGAGTGTTTTCAAAAGCACAACAACAACCATCCTCGACATCAGCAGCCATTGCAATTTGAGCATGGAGGAATGCAAAGTTCGAATGGTAACCGCTGACGGTTACAATTCCTGCTGGGAAATCGTGAATTACATCGGAAATCATCTGTTGGGTGGTGCCGCTTTTTATGATGTGGTTGTGTCGCATTTTTTAAAATCGCTTGCTCCATTTTACTTGGCTTACCTTCTTTCTATTCTATTAAGATTTCAGCTATAACGAAAAGATGTTGTCGTATACTTGTCGTCATCAAACCTGGTTAGAATTGACTAAATATTCGTTGAGTTTTCAGAACCCTGCAATACACGATCTTCATTACAGCATTAACCCAACCACACTTTTCCTTTCCGGTGTCTGTTGGGAATATGACACGGACCACTGGACGTTATGCAGAATTCATAATTCTTAACGTCACTCTGTTAAGTATATTTTTTAATGCTCCCTTCTTTTACCATTGTCCTTGAGGTGTTTTGTTCTTCATTTTCCAACGTTTTTGCTTTCCTTATGATTGTCTGCTGTTGAAGAATGCTTTTTTGAAGTCCAGTGTGTTAGTTTACTGAGATGGACACTGTTTTGTTTTCATGCAAGGTCTACACTGCTCATTTCTTCCTTTCTGTCAGTGCTGCTGCCTTCTTTGCCGAGTTAAGCGCTCGATTTTTCCTTTGCTCAGAAAGAAAACCAGTTGTTGAGTTTATTCTTATTTTATGCACGGTGGTTTCTTTTGTAGTTAATGAAGACTTTTCAATATCGATGTGGAGAAGAATTTAGAGGGCGATCAAGAGGACCACAAATTGTCAGAATGGCATCCGTCCCTAAAAGTAACAACGTTGACCATGTGAGAGATGTCGCAATGGTTACATTTCAGTTGGTTCTGTTTGATTAAGCCTACACTGCCGTCTGTATCTTTATTGTTGAGTTTTCTACTTTCTCGTTTTGTATTGTTTGATGTTGAGGATTTTTCGACAATGAAAACATTTGAAGGTTAGAGGTTTGGAATCTTGAGAATTTATGTGTTGCTCGTAACACGCAGTATTGGGCACCTGAAACTAACATTATTGATTTCTGTGCTAGTAAATTTAATGCCGGTAGTCTAAGATTTGAACATCTCATATACTTGGCTTAGACTAGGCGTAGATCCTCAATGTACGAGTTTGGGAAATGTTCATTTTCTAAGGATATGCACCTGCCGACCAGTGGTTATCTCGTGAATGCCAGTCGTTGTGGTTTACTCGTGTTCCGATTTTCGCCACTGATGAAGGTGCCTTCTGCTTGCAAAGAATTCGGGGTACGTCCCATTGAAAATGGTATTTTCCCTGTGTTCATGTTTCCAGAATTATTGTTCGCCTTACCGAATATGGTAATGGTTTTGAATCACTTTTTCGTTTGTTTTGCCTATTGATTGTCCTTTGAAATCACTGACCACACTACTGGGACTTACTTTCGAAATGAGACGAAATGCGCTGCTCAAATCAATGATCATGCTGGTGCTAAAATATGAACGAGAATGAATACAGGTGTAGATGGTTGTTGCTAACGTTGCGTGGGTTAGAATCTGCAAGTAGTCGTTTGTCCATCATTATGGTTTCTCTGATTAGACGATGAGGCATAATGTGGTAAAGGAGCACTTACACAATTCGTGAATTATTGCAATTAATTGGTTTACATAGCATTATTTGCTAGAAGGGGTGTGTGGCGCAGTGGTCGGAGGTGACCTGCAACACACGGGTGGAATCGATCCCCGTGCCCATTGCCCACCAAGCCTTCCATCTCTCAGGGGTCGGCAAACTGGCACCAGACTTGTCTGGGAGCATATCAGCACTGGCTCAATACATCGGCAGGCCACCGCGAGTCGTTGTAAAGGCCAGGTATTAATTCAATCACCTCCAAACGATGCTTAGTGAAGTCGAATGCATGGCGTATCCCTAAGGGATTGATCAAAGCCGAGATCTTTATCCTTTATCCCTTTAACACTATTTGCCACCCTGATCCAAAACCTTTGACCATGGTGCGAGTTAAATCCGAAATCGCTCGGAATGCTCTGCGTAGAAGATTAGTGCTCGAGTGGAAAGGGAAACAGGGGTGAGTAAATGTGTGATACTTCTTCAGAGCCTAACATAGGATGGAAGCTATGAATGGCTGTTTATTTCTCATCGTCGACTTCTCATTAGACGATGATCGTCGCGGGAACAAAGAGCACTCTGTGAACTCGTCAATTTCCCAGATGTGATTGCTCTATCTGACACTACTTGTTATCCTTGATCCCAGTATCGTGGACGAGGGTAGAACCTAGTCATGAGGCGTAATGTTCCAACGATGTATGGTCTATTAATTTATCTGCTTGAAATGCCGTTTGTTGTTGGAGTGAAAATAGATGAGAGTGAATACACGTGCATAGTTCGATCAAGGTGTTCTCCAGTGAGTGGTAATATTTGCAGTGCATGATCTCTATATATATGTATATATATATATATATATATATATATATATATATATATATATATATATATATATATATATATATATGCATATATATAGAATTGGGTTCAATCGTTCGTAACTTTGAAGACTGGGCTATTTTTTTTACAATGAAAGCAGGGAAACAACTAGCTTTTGCCGCAGCGGTTAAGGTAGGCTTCAGCGGTGTTGGCGAAATTGCTGGATTTCAAACAAAGAAGTTTAGTGGACAGGAAGTAGATGGAGGAGTAGGGCGTAAGGGAACTACAATTTCCACTTTGGTATGCTAGTTTTAAAACAAGTTGGGTAAACAGTAAGGGTCCGAAGAACTGCGAATTGAAACAAGCATGAGAGAAGCACTTCGAGATCTCTCCACTACTCACTATTGTTAACGCGGTACGATTGCTGTTGCTTGGTGAACACAATTAGTGAGAGCAAAGAGAGTGGTGAATATTCTGAGAAATCACTTACTTCTCTTCCTGCGATTTCTGAAATGACACTTTTGAGCTGGCTATTAAGATTGTCCTGTTTTTTAAGTTTTCAGTGATGACTCCGTTTATGTGCTAGCTATTCATATAAAGCTGTTGTGGAATCATGGATCACTGTTCTCACATTGCCCAACCCCACTCGCATGGGATGTCGGCTTCGAGTTGGGGTAAGTGATTGAGGGAAGAACTTCCTCCAGTCATCGAGCTCGTACGACCAGTTTGGGGAGAGCACTGTTTTTTGTTGCAAATGTTTCACCAAAAATTCGTTTGCCTCTTACAAAATTTCTGAGGCGGTCACTGGTCAATATGATAGAGTTGGTCTTAACGTTTTTCACTTCTGGATCTGCCTAAGTTTACCACACCCGATCCCCGAAACAGTTTACTGCCTTATCGCGGCTAGGAGCTGTTCTTTGGTGACGGACTGCGATGTACATCGGGGGGATTCGTCCTCCCGTTAGTGTCTCCTAAGCTGAGAAGGAGTCCGGCGTTTCCATCAGGAAGCCTAGCTAGGGAGTAAACCAATACCAGGATCCACCACCGTCCTGGTATCAAATTCGCATGGTGGCAAATCTCCCTCTGATCCAGTAGGGCTGCGACTGCCCGTGATACTGAAGACCTGGGGGCAGACTTTGGCCGTTGTGACCTCTGGATTCCAGGGAACCACAATGGGTTAACCAGCAAATCTCTGAAAAGTGGTGATTATGCTGTGGCCTGCACAACCACTGAAGACGGGCCATTCAAGTATCAAGTATTAAGTATCAAGTATGCCACGAATTTAATGTTTAGGTTCCAAACGTCTGCGATAAGAGTGGTTTGAGCCTGCGTATTTATCAGTACCAGTCACGTCCGTTTTCTAATAAGGTAGTGTTTGTCTCATTGACTATGCTTTGTATATAGCATTTTCAGGTTAATGTCACAGTTGCAGTGTTATAGGTTCGAGCGCTCATTGATTATTACAGGTTTTCCTACGAGGTCATTGAAGTTAATCCGGTTGAGAAGTCACAGCGTCGTTTCTCAAATGACTACAAGAACGTATTTTTCTTGCCAGACATTTTGTGGACAGGTGAAATTTGCTGTGTTCGGATTGTAAAAAGGATAACGGATAAAGCTCTCGCCGTCGATCAATACCTGAGGGATCCGCCATGCATTCGGCTTCATTAAGTACCCTTGGAGGTGATTGGATGCATATCTGGCCTTTACAATGACTCGCGGTGGCCTGCCGATGTATCGAGCTAGTGCTGCTATCCTCCCAGACAAGTCTGGTAACAATTTGCCGACTCCAGAGGGATGGAAGGCTTGGCGGGCATGGGCGTGGGGATCGATTCTACGTGTGTGTCGCAGTGGCGCCTCCAAGCACTGCGCGGCACTCGCCCTGTTGCGATTGTTTTACCAGAAAAAACTTAATTTCACTTCCATATTTTACGAGGCCAACCAATAGCGTCCTGGGTAAGTGCAGGCTTTTTTTTCCAACAAGAGCGTAGTTGGTAGCGAATTCCATGAATCCATGTAATGTGAATTTTTAGGTTCCCGTCGTTACTAACGGAGTCAAGAAGGATTCCTCGCTGATCATCGCCAAGGTTTATCTACTCTCTTTAATATTTCTTTTATGACTGAAGTCATTATAGTTTATAATCACAATTTTAACCTCTTTATTTACTGTCTACTCTTTTTAATGGCAGGGTATGTTGCGAAATATAACTCCTATGATGCTGAGATATTTGCACAACTCCGGAGCGCAGGTGTTTGCGGTGAGGAACGAGCGCGTTATTATCCTTTCCGGGGGCTAACGCGTTCACCACCACACCATGCGGGTCCTTCGTTTCGCCTGTCTCGATTTACTGTAATTTGTCTCAGTAATATAGTTTATGTTTGTTTTACAGTTGGCTACCTATCTGTACCGTCCTAACCTTAACCTTCCTGATGTAGAGTATTTCTATCTTTACTTCGAAATGAATCACGTTTTGAAGTGGTTAGCGATTGCCTTCTTAAATGTTATGTCATAGACCGCTGAGAGTGAACAGAAATTGGAGGAAGTCAGGTAATTTTGATTGGTTTCATTTCGCTTTTCATAAAATCGTAGGAAATGTTAGACATGTTCTAAATGCTTGGTTAGCCTTCTTTGTAACCTAGGTTTTTTCAAAAATAACCTTCTTCTTCAAATTGAACTTGAATGTTCTCAAATCATATTTTTCCACATGCGTTTGGTTTCACTGCAGTCCTGGTGAAGATGTCGAAGCGAACCTAAACAGTATGTTAACACACGCAACAGTTCGCGTATTGCTAACAGAACTACACTGGATTGTTACACTATGGCTATGATTCTAATCCCCATAGGTCCTTGCGTAAATTCCCATTGTTGATCACACTGTCATCAAATGCGCTTCACTAGTTTAATCCAGAATGCATAGTGTGCAATGCATGCGTTAAGAGATAGGGCTTTGAGGTGGACAAAGTGCGTTGCATCCATGTATTTCATTTTCACTGGTTTATTCCGCCGCACATAGCTTGATCGCTATGTTTTTTTTTCATTCGATTGGTAACTTGTCAATACTTGTCTTGCGTGGCACGTGAAGAGCTAACCTTTAGGCTTGTATTTTACAGAACTTCAGACCGCAGGTGTTTCCGGTCGGAAACGAACGCGCTATTACCCTTTCCGGGGGCTAACGCCTTCACCAAGACACCATGCGGGTCCTTCGTTTCGCCTGTCTGTCAGCTAGTTCTATCGATCAGTGCCATGAGCAACCACAAGTCAACTGGATTTATCTGGGGAGTCCAAATCGGCAATGAACTCAGCTAAGCTGAGGTTGTAGTCTATTGTAGTCTATTACAGTCTATTACAGCCTCAGCTTAACTGGATTCAAAGCCGATTTGGGCTCCCCAGATCAATCCCGTTGACGGGTGATTGCTGATGGCAAAAAGATCGATAGAACTAGCTGAGAGACAGGCAAAACGAAGGACCCGCATGGTGTGGTGGTGAACGCATTGGCTCCCGGAAGGGGTAAGAGCGCGTTCGTTCCCCACCGGTGACTCCTGCGGTCCGGAGTTTTGCAAATATCTCGGCATCATTGTGGTTGTATTTCGTATCATACCCTCCGGTGAGAAATTATAGTAGGTAGCAAATAAAAAGTTAGCCTTGTGGCGCCTCAGCATCGTTATGGTTGTATCCCACATAACACCATTCCGTGAAAAATTGCGATAGACAGAAAATAAAAAGTCAACATTAGAAAACATCACTTGGAAGATCTCACGACAAGGCGAGAGTTGAGAGGTACCGGTGAGGGTGCAGAGATGTGTTCGTTACTCTGTTTCCACTTTGGACGTCATAGCGAGGAGCATCAATCTTGTAATCTACAATCCCCAATTTGTGCATGTGTACAACTCAGATAACCTTCGTCTATTTGACGGGTTTTTGCATGCAAAATTTGGAATTTTTGGAATTTGGAATTCTTACCTACAATCAACAATTCCAGCATAGTACTCGATATTCGATATCGATATCTGGATAGTTCTTCCGATGGTGTTTGCACTTTGTACCAAATGTGTGCAATTTTAGGGGTCAGTATAGAAGTAGTTTGAACAATAACGTTACCTTCGACGGGTGCACCTGTGGCCAACCTGAGCACACTTCGCCGTATTTCCAATTTTAAAGCTTTGATGTTGTATTGTAATATACCACACATCGGTCCCGTGTTCTCGGCTCCCTTTCGTCCTCCTCTACAAAGAACCAACATGCCAACAGCGTGGTTTTGGTAGAGGAAGAGCAGCACTTAGAGCTCTAATCTGAACTCTTGGCTCAATGAGGAACTTCCTATTGTGATAGCATTTAGTCACCTGCGGGCTTGCTGAGTTCAAAGGGAATTCGCTTCATTAGCAGGGTTCATGACAATCCATTCTATTTTTTCCGGCTTAACAACATTATACCGCTCCATTTCTGTTGTGGTGTCCCGTATCCTCTTAATTCTGGAGTTGTATGGACTGTTGTGGAGCCTTTTTCGGTTTTCTCATCGGGTGCTAATGTGATGAGTCTTTCCCTGTAATGAGTTCTCAGCCAAGAGATCGCTTGTACATCAATCATCGGGATAGAGATACCATCCATCACTCAGCAAGCGGTGCATAGGACTTCTGATGCCGAATTTGTGCTTCTTATGTTGTTTGCACTGGTGAATTGAAACAACAGTTCTAAATACCAGAAGGGATCCCTCTATATTGAGGATCTGTCTATTCTCCTGAAATCCTTACTGACAAGTTCGGTGACGGGCCTAATCGCCTTAACTTGAATGCGTCGTTTTCTTGTTCAGCAATCGCAAGGTTGTTAAACAGGCTCTGAAGAAGGCGATACTGCCGAAACGTCCCTTCCAGGCTCTGAAGAAGGCGATACTGCCGAAACGTCAGCTACTGTTGTATTGTATTGTGTTTTTCTATGGAAGTAAATGTATGCTGTTTAACAACCTCGCGATTGCTGAACAAGAAAACGACGCATTCATATTCCAATGCCGAGGTTAATAGAAAGTCGATCCTGGGAACCGTCTTAACTTGTGTTTATTGCCTACCGCCTTGTCTTCAAAGTGAAACTTGGTTACAAGCTTTGCAATCTACTTCACCTTATAAACTAGGAAGGGATAGAGTTAGATCGAAGACCAGGGACGGAATCCAACAGTCACTCAACCGTGACCGTCTAACAATTTTCATATTACCGTACACGCAGATGAATTGCTTCGTCTGGTCAGCACTTATCGGTTCCAACAACATATCCTTCTGTTATCAATACCTGTCCTGCACGTCTTGTTCTAAACCAGCTCCTACATGTCGCCGAAACAAACAGTTCACAGAAATTTGTCGGCTCTGTGCACCGTATCAAAAACTGTCGATGGCCTCTCATCGATGGTCACTTGGTTGCGAGACACTGCAGTGTTATTGTCACTCACCACTGCTGAATTCCTCATATTCGTCTTCACCATTAATCCTCCTCTAATTGACTTCCCTCAGATCTTCGACGGAGTGCACAGCAGGTTCTCCACCTTATTTCTTATTTCCAGCTCCTTCAGTGCTTCTGTCAATGAAGTGTCAATCATTGTTCAATTATTAATCTTCTGACATGGTCCAGAACAGTAAAATTTGTTTCTTGACTTTTACAATTAAGCCGAAAGATCAACGACTTCTACATAGTAGCATTTGCTAATACGTGCACCTTTAGAGCGTCACAATGGGCTGTCTTCCATAAGTTCCGTATGTTCTCAGCTCATGAAGTCCTCAAGTTGTTGGAAAGTCAACACGTTCCTTTATGTGGGACATGTAAAGATCACTTTATGCCAGCAACTGTTATCTCAGTCTTAATTGATATAACGCTATAATTAGTCGTGGTTGTTATGTTAAACTGGTAGGTACAAGAAGTACAGAAATAGGTTCTGCATCTTCCATAAAACATCCTCGAATGCTGACGGCAGTGTAGTTGGGTGGTGGACCATAGTGACCCATATTAAGTATAACGTATATACTCTGGAGTGCTAGGTGGAAAGATCAACTTCGCTAATCATCTGCTGATAACGAGTGGCGGACGACTTGTCTTTATCTGAAACCGGGATGAAACTACTAATCCTAAGCGGCAGTCATGCAATTTTACGAGTGTGCACCTTCGAAAATGTCCGCGGAAAGTAGACATCTTAGTACTTTATCACAAGCAACAGTCTTTTGTTGTATATCATTGCATGACTCATAGAGAAGGGCAAACTCGTCTCGGCAACATTTTTTGTGGAATTTATTTTATAGAGAAAAGCTCTTTTAAATCACGGCTTTTGCAATATCAGCGGTGGTTGGGTGCCGCCTTAATAAAATATCATTCACCATGGGGCTTTTGTGGATGTATACAAATACTACCATGCATTTGCCACAATCCCATCAATCTCTGTGTTTTTACAGGCCCTGAAGCAATGGCTACGTTTCCAGGCTGTGCAGCTTTCAGAGAAGTGGTCAGCAGCGCGACTGTAAATGCGTTTGTGTACATCCATGCGTCTACCAGTGAACCTCCATGAAAGTTGCCGTTTGATCGAAAATGGACCAAAAATGCCTACTGATTCACTGCCAGTATGAGCTTCTAATTTTGATAAATTTACTGCTTTTTCAATGCATATGCTTGTTTAATTTTTGGGCACACGTCTATTAGTCTACTTATAAGTCATGAACTTCCCACTCTCTCGTTATACAGAACACTTTCGATTTTTTTTTGCTTCTTTTTCTTTCTTGGTGAGCCAACACGAGGTTGATAAAAGACGCCATTCGGCTAACCTTTCGGGCCTTCGTCTTCTTTAGAGCTGAATTGATTCGAGTGGATTAATAGCAGTTCTTCTGTCTTCCGATGTGAATCTTCGTGATCGCATCTTCTCGAATCACCTCTTCGAACGGTGCCCGATTGGATTGGACTCGATGGGATTACGGAGGCCTACATGTGAAGATAGAAGCATTGTAAACAATCGACTGGAGTCAATTTGAATCCAAGGAATGCGAAAGCGACGAAGCGTTGGCCGAATGACGTCTTCCATCAGTCTCGTATAAGCTTATCAATGGAAGAGAACACATTGGTTATCCTTAGTGAGATCAACTGAAAGACGACTTTTAAGGAGAATTACTTTTCTTTCGTTTTTTCTTTAAAGAATGTTTTCTGTTCTTTGTTTCGTAACATAACTTCATGGAATTGCACCTAGCGATTTTTTCAAAAATCGATATTGATTTCTCGTTTCTCTCGTTTACGGTTGTGCTTCTCGAAGTACTCCAAACCGTAGTGTATTTTCTGCTTTGAAGCTTTAGTAGCACATAATAGTAGTTCCTATCGCGTAGTTTATATTTCCATTAACGATTTTCGGATTCGTTCTCCATTTGATTTGTTAAGTGTAAGTATCGTTTGCTGCCTCTGCAAGTGTACTTCACCTGTAAAGTATGTGTTGTGCAGGAAAGTGCAATGTTGCTACTGTTCTGTCTGGTAAGGTCTGTTTTTTTTTACTAGAATAAATATAGAAGAGGAGGTGTAATATTGTGTGTGCTGACGGCGTGAGAACACTCCTTTTTTTTCTCCCTGGTATATTCTGAAACTGGCTCTGCACTTCTTATATACAGTAACGTAGATCGCTTGATGGTTGTCGCTGTTTTTGAAGGAAGAACCTTAGCCATCTACGCAGAGCCAAGGTAGGTAGCTTGACGGTGTCATGGATCTTGTTACTCCTGGTACATTTCACATTTATTCCGTCCCTATAGTATCGTCATCTGTGCACATGGTGGGTTCGTCCATATTGAGGTGCTTGCGTTCAGTGGACCATAAATCCTTTTCATACGTGGATGTAAGTTACTGACATGAACCACGAGTAATTACGTTCGCTGATCTTGTTCATTGTTGAGAAATACTTACATTCCCCTTAAGGACAAATGTACCGTTCTCATCCGATCCATCTGTTGTCAACGTTTCTTTGGAAACTGCCCTTTCGTTTTCTCCTTTGAATATATGTCCCTAACTACAGAGTCAACCTTGGTGTTGCATGTTTCGTCTGAATTTTAGGAAAAGTTTTTCATATAGCCGATGCATGCAATTCGCGACGTGGCCATGTCAACTCTCAACTGCATAGAAATGCGATGGGAGGATCGTAGGAAGGTGAACGCACGTTTTTTCGGCGTGCCATTCGTTCAGAAATATGACGACGTCATCGAGAAAAAGAACGCTTGACATTATTTTTTCACCAATGCGTATTGTTTTGGTTCCAGTAGAGAGACTCCATTAATGACACCAACGCGGCGGTGAACGCACTAAATGGTGCTTGTCTCTTTGATCCGTTTTTATGGAAACGATAAGCAATCAGTAGAAAAAACTGTGCCAATCGGCCAGAACATTTAGGTGGACTCGATACGTTCCTTGGTACACAATCCACAGCCTTTGTCACCAAGGCAGCGGTTTCGATATTGGGATAAAAGGCAGTAGAAGTCTTCGGAGATATATGCGACCTGGGATATGCTTATGTAGCTGTCGCAACTACCTTTTCGAATACTGCTTATAAGCGTGCCTTCATTCAAGCTTTAGTTTAGATTCGAACATAAGCAAAGAATCCGTGTTGGAGAACATTTTTCTAACACGGGTTCCAAGGCACGGTATAGGAATTATAGCAAAAGATGAAGGATATGGCTCTCGGGGTTGACCAATCCTTGAGGGATGCGCCATGCATTCGACGTCATTAAGCATCGTTGGAGGTGATTGAATGCATACCTTGCCTTGTGTTGAGCCAGTGCTACTATCTTCCTAGACGAGTCTGGTAGCAATTTACCGATCCAGGAGGGTAGAAGGCTTGGTGATGGTGAGCCTGGGGGCAGGAGATCGACCTCATGTGCTGTTTGTGCTGTCCCAATTTGCTGTTTATCACACCAGTAGAAATTTATGTGCTGAGCTTCGTCTGGTGAGCTTATGAAGTGTTTTGCAGAGTGGATTGCTCGTTAATTTGATTAATTTGTGCTATGAAGAAGGCAAGAGGAAGCGTCGGCAATTATGTATTCATAAATGAAGTAATAACAACGTCTTTTTCTCATTAAGAAAACAGGAAGTAATGATCAATGCCGAAGTTAATAGAAGTCGATTCTGGGATTTGGCAAGTCAACTGTTGCTTTTGTGACTCTGGATGAAGATCCCTTAACGAGAACAGCTGAAAGAGAAATCCAAAAATTCTGAGAGCAAACTAAGAAAGTGGTTTCTAATACATGAATGCCTCAGTGTTTTATACCGTTCTTCTCTAACATTCCTTTCGTCATAGTGTGACACCATACGTTCCTGACTTTGAAGCCCATGCGTCTTTAAAAACATGAAACAATAGATCTCAAATAATGACCATTCTGCCCGATTCGTGAGGAATCGACAACATACGGTGTTCGCAACACTTGGGTAGTTCAGTGGACGTGAAAGAAAAGAAAACCAAGAGAGTGCTGACGTTACCAGTAATCCTCTCTTATGGGATCCCTTAGCAAACGTGATTATTGCTGCCAAAAAATTTTCAAATGGCTTCAATATTCAAATCCGTAGTTGTTTTTCCTTTCGCCCCTTACGTTCTCAGTAACTGCATACGCTTGTTAGTTGCATTTATAGATTTCTGGGTATGTGAAATTGTCATCATAAGAAATTTAGAACTTTAATAAGAACGAATTTCACATAGGGTGACAGCGTTGGTGCTAAGTAACATTGTCGGTCTATCCTCGCTGTTTCTTTTGCTTTCTCATGTCACAGTCATCGTCCAGGATTAATGATGCAACGCCTCCGAAATTTCGTTCCTTGAAAATAAACGACGTGAACAAAATTAACCGTCCTGAAACAAAGTATTGTTAGCGGCTATGTCCTTCCACAAATTCTAGATCGAAATGAGCTAATCAATATGATGGATCCTCGACCCTATATATATCGTCGCTACAAACGAGCTATGATAATAGGTTTGAAACCAGTTCACCGCATTATCTTCCGGCGTATTATGTTCTTTGGAAATAATTCGTAGCTCTGAAGTCTGCGTGTGAAATATGTAAAACTGTATCACCTACCTCAACATATGGTCCTCCTTTGTTCCGCTTCTTGCCAACTCTATGTGTGGTGCAGGTGGAGGCAATGGTCGTGCAGTTCCATGTTTCGGTTTAGGCCTGAAAACTTGGAAAATATAAATAAATGGCCAATTAAGTCGTACTAGTTAGACAACGTAGCCAATACATACATATTACAGGTACTGAAACTGAGAAACACAACTAACCTAATAATCTTTGATTCATTTTGCCTTGTTACCCCGACTGGCTTTCCCATTCTGGCGTTTCCATCAGGAAGCGTTGCTAAGAGTAAATCAATACCAGGACGCACTACCGTCCTGGTATCGAACTAGTCGCATAGTGGCAAATCTCCCTATGATCGACAAGGGCGGTGACTACCTGTGGTGACGAGCTGGGGCAAACCTTAGCCCGCCTGACCTCGGGACTCCAGGGAACTACAGTGGCTAAGCCAGCAACACTGCAAAAAAAAACTGGAAATTATTTTGGTGCCCGTACAACCACCGAGGATGGGCTGTCCAAGTATCCAAGTTAGTGTAGCATAAACTTCTCATCGAGAATTTAATCAAGAAATGGGCCCTTTTCATTGCTCAAAGAAGTGCACACAAGCCTTCATACCAGTGATCCATTTGCTCCTCGTTGTTGCAGTAATTTATCGAGCTTCTTCACCTTTAACGTGTCCCTCAAGCCACTATTTATCGCTGATATTTCCTAAGTCATCTTCGACAATCGACTTCAGATGGACGGATGAACTGCCGACTGGTATCTATAACTGTGTCTTTAAGAGCGATATACTCGGCACTTTTCGAACTGCCTGCATGCTTTGTGTTCGCAAGCACTTCTGTGGCCCATCCTTCGATGAAATTTCGAGCTGTTTGCGCATGACTGTGTGTCACGAGCTACGTATAGTAATTGCAAACCTTATCGCAATACATCTTTGCAAGAAAAAACACTTGATAATTTCAAGATTCGCGCAAAGTATTTACTGCTCAATCTACATTTTTTGAATGCAACTTGCCATCCATGGAGAAGATCCTGTTGCATCCATCAATGAATTCTGCTGAAGCCCAAGAAGCAAGCCTGATAACATCATATAGATTGAAAAATCAAGTCTGTGGAACACAGAAAGTGCGATGGAGAATAAATCGAAATGAATGATTCACTGGTATAGCGACGGTCCATGGATCATTTTATGATATTCGTTGAGGTCACCATTTTCGAAACAATGCAAGGAAAAAAGGTTCCGTAGAGCAAGCGCGACCAGTAAATACAGACTATTTGAGTGTTCATTAAAGTTAATGGATATAAGAGGTCAGATATGCAAATAACACTTTGTTTTAGAAACAAGTTCACGTGGACGTGTTACGCAACGTCCAATGCCACTTATTCTGGAAACGAATAGTGACCGTAATCTCCACTACTTAAAACAAATAGTATGGAGATTTCTTCTTCATCTACTTAAACATATGATACAAATATGAAATTATATAATATCTAACGTCTAGTGTTCACCATATCACACGTATCTTTAAGAAGTGCAGCGAGTTTCCAGTTCATCGTTTAATTCAATCTCAAGCTCATCCAAGGAGTATACAAGCAGTAGTCCTGCGGATATTTAATCAAAAAAGGCGGAGCACTGGAAAAGTCCTAAATCCTATCTGTTTAATGAACTGCCTACTTTATTAAAGAATAAAGATGGGAAAACTGACCTACAAGTTGAGCTAAATCACGTTCGCGATGAAAGCCCTCAGGCTAGAAAAGAGGCAAAGTAGGGTACAGCTTAGGAAAACCGATCTTACACAGTAACATCCGAATGTTCTCGCATACTATAGACGTTAAGAAACCAACATATCTTCAACAGATGAAGATGAAATATCGAAAATCTCCTCGTTTTCCAATACTCCCATTCCATCTGTAGATACCCGCAATGTTCGAAATACGCAAGTCGTAGCTTCCATTGAGAAATGCGACACTTCCACTAACAAACAGCGACCTGCATCCAAAGTAGCACAACCCGGCACAGAATTTGCATCGAAAACAATACATTTCTTTTGATCCAACTAGAACCACCTATCCATGTGAGTAACAAACCGTAAGAGATTTTCTCTCTCCTAAACCACACAACTCTATGCCCATGACATCCGATAACGAAGAGCGAAGATAGAATGGATTCGTATAACCCAAATCGAATACCACTCTGAAAAATACAGTATTCCTTTACAAATAAGATTAATGTGGTCGACTACACGGATTATGTTGTCTAGATATCCTTAGTCGTCACAACAGTTTACCGGCTCATCGTGCCTAGATGTTCCTGAGAGGTGGGCTACGATGTACAGCGGTGTTATTCATCCCCTGCAGGGTCTCCCAAGCTCAGAACGACTCCGACGTTTTCATAAGGAATCCCATTCAAGAGTAAACCAATTCCAGGATCCACCACTGTTCTGATATGGAACTACTTGCATGGTGGCAAATCTCCCACGGATCCACAATAGCGGAGAACAGTTATAGTGACGACGACATAGAGAAACTTCGGCCCTGCTGACCTCGGAACTCCAGGGAACCACAATGGATAAACCAGGAAAATTCCAGAACACTAGAAATTGCGCTGGAACCCGCATAACCAGTGAAGAAGGGCCATCCAAGTATGCAAGCAAGAACACCACGAATATGGTGCAAAATGGAGCGAATTTGATGAGAAACGTCAAAGTGGTGAGATAAAGCCTTAAAAACTACTCTACTGTCACTTAACACGCTGGATTTCAAATGTAACAGGGTCCACAGGGCCCATACATAGGCAAGCAGTATTTAAGTGAATACCGGATATGACGAATCATAACAACGAATGGGCGAAGCTCTAATGGCACAAAAAACTTCAGCAGTAATAATTTATTTGATTCCAACCAACAAAACTATTCCTTAAGAGATCAAACTAAGGCATAAAAATAATTACATGGACAAATAGGTTCAAAAGGACAAACAACTGGAATTGAAAACTAAGAATTTGCAAAGCTGAGAGAAAGTTGTAACACTCAGCAGATTCTATCTGGTAATCCTAAGGTCGAGGTTGCCACGATCAAGCTGCGATAACTGTGTTGCACTATGTCCAGAAGAAGTTGTCGAAGTCCATCTTCCCACATCAACTTCAAAACCCTCACCGACCATTGTAGCACGCACAAGACGAACGGTCTCTTCTTCATCGCACGGGCTCTAAAAAAAAAGCCGAGAAGTTCATAATAAAAGGAAACCGATACCGCATGTCTTGCATAAGAACACTACATAGGTAAGAACAGGAAAGTGATCACTAGCGAAATTAAATTCACATACTTTAATACTGCCAAATCAACCTTTATTTTATTCAAATTCAAACACCTTCAAAATTTCAGTGCTAACTTTTTGCTGCCAGCTACCGTTCTTCACAGCCGGGTATCACGTAACTAACTAGCTGATAGGAAAAACGAAGGGTCCGCTTGTTGTGGTGGTGAACACGTAAGGCTTTAAAAAGGGTTATAGCGTGTTCGTTCCTCACCGCAGACACCTGCGGCCTGGAGTTTTGCAAATATCTCAGCAACATATGGTTCTATATCTTTAGAATTTCTGATAACGCGACGATGTGACCTATACACTAGTTAGAGGATGCGGAAATAATGACCACTTTCGATTCTAAATGAATGTCGACAACTCGACCAGTAAACATTATTTAGTAGAAAATAACATTCTCTATAGTAACTTTATTCCATATATCTTCTGATAGTGATTGACGTCTAGCCAGATGTGCCCAAGAATTAGCTGCAACAACGACAACAACGATAGCAGATCACCCAACGATAATCAGCATCTATCCGCACAACAAGAGCGGTCACCAACGATAAACAGCATCTGCCCACAAATTGAAGCTGTCAAGAATAAAGGATATGTTGGCATAAACAATATCACATATCTTCAATACCAGATGGGATGCAATATTGTTTATGCCTTTGCCACCATAACTGTGATATACGAGGACGACGCAAGGGTCAGCAACAATACCCATCTGCCCACCCCCGAGACAGTATAAAAGGACCGCGATCTGCTGGTGAAGCTCACACGTCGGCGTTCCTGCCACTCGCCATCTCCGTTCCTGCCACATGTCATCTTCGTTCACCTCTTGTCATAGAAATGCTCTACCGTACTTCATCATAAGGAACCTCTTAGACAGACCTAGACACCTTCCCTAGTATACATACTTATCATCACATTGTATCTCTAAGAGTTAAGCAACATTTTGTAGTTTTGTTGTATGTTAACATCTCATTGGCTTAAGCATTGTCTTTTTCTTCACATTCCCGCTTCACCACACATTGCAGATCTCAGTGGTAAGCCTGTTCATAAATATAAGCAGTACTAGTCACTGCTGCGCATTACATTTGTTACCATCCTAATAATAACACATGCGTTAAAGCTACTTTATTCCTATGTGTATAGCCTACCATATTAATCTCACTGTACTGTCATGGTTGTATTCTACTGGACACCATTACTCACTACTAGTACGGTAGCTAATTACAGTATGCCATTCGCGCTAACAACCATTTGGTCCCATTGGTGCCCGCGCTACCATGTGCTCTTTACCTTTCTGCTTCAAATTGTACTTTTGTATGAAACCTCTTTCTCATATTAACCCAATACCCAATACAGCTGCTCTCCACCTCGAGGTGGTTTCTTGGTCATTGTCTTATGCTGATTTAGTAATCCTGTCATCGTCGCGCCAATTATACTGTTTCAGTATCTTCTTTTCGTCATTATTATATTAGCATAGATGGTTTTAATTACCTAAGTTTCTGAGATTTAGGCTATAAGGACAACGATCACAAGACCCGCGTGACGAAGAACGAGCAGATACAGTTCGTCCAAGCTAACAGTTCAACACCGTGTGGCGCTGCAGCCAAAGGAGCAAGTCAGCCTCCAAAAACGCTCACGTAGAACCCAAGTCATGGGTTCATTTAATTCCTATTTCTTGACCCTCAATTCGCAGCATTTCAAACGTCAAAGGGTAAATACCTGTATTACGGAACTGTCAAATAATAAGAATCACGAAACACATCCACTTTTCAAAAGTAAAGCAAAAACAACAACTAGTCGATGGTCTCCACATTCTCTAATATTCACTAGAACCTAGTATTCTCACCACTGAATTACTACAAAGTAGTGAGCGGCTCAACGGTCACTACAACACAGGTACATCCATCGCAGCATTCACTACGACAATGAACATGTCTCAGTTAGCAGTGAATTTTATTCGTTTCATAGGAAACAATTGAAACTATTACAATCCGCAAATCTTTGCCTACACGACAAAAAATTCTTTTGTTTTGCCACGGTGAAACTCTGATTTTATGACGCCCACGACATTTGCTTTTTTTCACTTTATTGTTTCAAGATTTGTACTTTCCAAGGCGAAAGCAAATTAACAAGCTGAATTTCGTCCAACAGCATACGTTGGTGTGCTCCAAGGTATCGTCCAAGTCCAGAGCAGCAGGACTTCGGTTAGAAATTTTAAAAAACTCAAATTACGTCGAACTTTCTCCAAGTTTTAGTACTAGAGACATTTCAATTTGGATGAACACTGTGTAAAAACTGATATGCAATCGTTACGAGTAAAGCAAACTTTTTCCATAAATCTATGACGTTCTGAGCTCCTGGTATACTGTAGGAAATAGAGACATTATCGTGAGCTATAGAGAAATCAGCTTTACTGTGAAGGTGGAAAGCATCTAACTTTCTAAGGATAAGTGAGCTAATAGCAACACTACTCAGGTACTTTCGTAAAGAAAAAGGCGATATCGAGTACTACCACAACAGGCTTAGTCTACAAGGATTGCTAAAATATTTCAAATAAGAAAAAAAAGAACTTACTTGAAATCCTTAAATGCAACCATGGATGAAACTTGTTCCTCGTTATGTGCTCTGAACTTCTTGGAAAGCGGAAGTCAAAAATATCACTCTAACAGTTCCCAGGATCGACTTTCTATTAACCTCGGCATTGGAATATGAATGCGTCGTTTTCTGGTTCAGCAATCGCGAGGTTGTTAAACAGCATACATTTACTTCCATAGAAAAACACAATACAATACAACAGTAGCTGACGTTTCGGCAGTATCGCCTTCTTCAGAGCCGCTTTTTTTTACGTGCCTTCCAATGAGGAAGAATAGAACAGCTGATTATGGTCGCATAAGGTTGATGACTGCAGCATCCCACATCAGAAATTGAATCAATTTCTAATGTGGGATGCTGCAGTCGTCAACCTTATGCGACTATAATCAGCTGTTCTAATCTTCCTCATTGGAAAGTCACGTAAAAAAGCAGTGAGTTTTTCGAGAAGTTGTTGGTCATGCAATTACCATAAAGTTTTTCGTCTTCTTTGTAGATGTTATTGAAGCGTTTGGCCTTGTAAATTCTATATCAGTATACCCTTCCAGGCTCTGAAGAAGGCGATACTGCCGAAACGTCAGCTACTGTTGTATTGTATTGTGTTTTTCTATGGAAGTAAATGTATGCTGTTTAACAACCTCGCGATTGCTGAACAAGAAAACGACGCATTCATTTCACTCTAACGAACTTTCTCAGCGAGATTCTCATTGTGAACAAGACCGGACGAGTGTAGCCTCTGCAAAACTAGATCCTCATACTCGACGAGATGAGTAGGCTGCTTACTGGTAACATGTGGTCCTGAAAACACGGTCACAAAGTATTCACTCATTACATCTACAAAAAGGGTGCTAACT
The DNA here is from genome assembly GCA_018806985.1 of Angiostrongylus vasorum. Classification (NCBI taxonomy): domain Eukaryota; kingdom Metazoa; phylum Nematoda; class Chromadorea; order Rhabditida; family Metastrongylidae; genus Angiostrongylus; species Angiostrongylus vasorum. Next base: position 10,680 of record JADANN010000102.1, on the reverse strand, counting down.
TTCACCTCAATGAAACAAAATTATATCACACAACCTATCTACATGGACATATCTCTCTACATCCATCTCTATACTCATACATATACAATCTCATTGAAGGGGTGACTGCTGGTAGCACCATCAGCTTAAAACACGGAAACGTGAAACGAAGAACACGCATGGTGTGGTGGTGAACATGTTAGCTTCCGGAAAAGGTAGTAGCACGTTCGAGCCCTCCACAAGCACCTGCGATCCGGAATTTTGCAAATATCTCAACAGCATCAATGTGGTTATATCACACCACCACTACAACTCACCACTCCCATTTTTATCTTGTTACCATAGGAGATCCTTAGATTCCGCACCTGGATTTAATTTGGTGTGCAGATATGGTACGACGTCTTAATTCCGTAAATGCACACGAAAAGATGTCAGTGCCTACAGGACCATTCAAAATAAGCCATCGAACAACAACAACAGCAAAGACATCTGCAGCAACCTCGCGCTACCTAAACAAGAACAGTTCGTACGAACATATTTAAAAAAAACATACACACATATACATACATAAAGGATAAAGGAAAGCTCTCAGTGTTGACTAATCCTCGAGGGATGCGCCCATGTATTCGACTTCATTCAGCATTTTTGGAGGTGGTTGAATGCATATCTGGCTTTTACAATTACTCGCGGTGGCCTACCGATGCACCAAGCCAATGCAGCTGTCCTCCAAGACAAGTTTGGTACCAACTCGCCGACCCCTGGAGGGGATAGAAATCTTAGTGGGCCGTGGGCATGGGGATCGATTCCACGTGAGCGTTGCAGAGCGAATCCGACCACTTCACCACGCGCTCTTTAGTATATATATAAATGTGTATATACAAACACTAGGGGCGGATAGCACAGTGGTAGTGATGTCCATCATCGCGAGCATGGTGCTAGTTCTGATTCCGTTCCGGGCTAACCAAAGCCCTCTCATCCCTCCGGGGTCGCGAAATTTGCACCGGAGTTGTCTAGGAAAAAAAATCACTCTCTACAGTCCAATTGCAAACGCTCTGCTCGGCTATCTCAGGACTCCAGGTAGAATTGCTCGAGCAACGTTCTACGACATTAGAGATGAAACGAGTATCCTCAAGCAGCAACCGAAAAACATGTAAATGTTGGAAGATCTTCGTGGAGATGGATGCGAAGAAACGAATCGAATACGAGAAGTGCTGGAATCCGCACCGTAGATGTGAAGATGAGTCATAAAAAATAACTCTAGAAACGGTAATCGCTGAAACGAAAGACCACAATGGAAAAGCGAAAAACGATAATAAAAGAGTAAGGAAAAAAATTCAAGAAATCGGATTTTGAAGCACCCGAAAAGCACTTACTGAACAGTCAGCATATTCTCCGCTCAAAACAGGACGTGCTTCCTCTTCAGCACTGTCTTCGGGATCGTCATCATTACTGACCAACCAGAGCTCATTAAGGGTTCTGTCGAGTCCTGCTCAAGCCATACTTGGATCCTGTAAAAATTAAATCACTGACCAACTCATGAGGATAGACGAGGATCTATTGATCTTAGAAACATGTGACCTATCAAATCAGAGCACGTAATTGATAGGCAACAAAGATGGAACAGTTGTTAAGGAGCACTCAAAACAACATGTAGAGTAGTTCCAGAGATGACCACTACTAGTTAGTTTGTTGTACTCATGGTTTCTACGATGCACACAAAAACACTTATTGCCAAATTCGAGTCATTAGCTCTGGGAAGCGCGAAGACTCCGAAATGTTAGCGTCAAGAAGCACCACACCTCTACCTCGTGCTATCTCATGGATATAAAAAAAATGACTACTCAAGCCAAAGTTAAACGGAAGTTAGAAGTTAAGAATATTGTTAGTTATTTCTCTCGATACTAAGCGCAATAACAAAGGTTTAACAGAAACCAACTACCATCTGTAATTCCCTGTAACCCGAAAAAAGAAGATCTAACTAGGTACTAAGCCTTACCTATTTATCTTCATTCGCCACCTCTGCGTGTCCAACTGAGGTAGTGCAACGCACAGGAGCAACGCTCATCGGTTACGACGCCTCTTCTTGATGCACTACTGTTGGCGCTAAAAAGACGGTCAAAGAATGTAAATGTTTAAAACATTGCAGTGTAAGAGCGGAAATGTTAATAATACGACAAAACCCACAAGCAAAGGCAGAATGGAAGAGAAATAGGAAAAGCGTCTAGCTGTTTGCTCTGAGGGATTACTGGAGCTGGAGCACGTGAAATGATGCCGGATGCCTCACTGGGAACAGAAAAAACATAGAACATTTAAGCATAAGTACGCAGCAAGAAGCTGCAAATGGTGGGGGGCAACATGTGGAAATCTAAAACAATTGGATAAAGGCTTGCTATGATGATACACAATCCACAGTAAACATATAGCCACTAGCTAAGAGAACAGTAAAACAGGTGTTAAAATGTAACAACCCTTAATCCTCCAAGTTTTTAACCAACGAAAATAGTATGGGATATTGTAGAAAAACAACGTCGTATATCACGTACGAGGTATGAGACTCGCATGCGTTACCCCGCTGCACACCACCATGGACGAGGACTGCGAGGGAGAGAAACGAATGACAAATGTACTGGGATCCGCACAACTCGTGAGGACAGACCATCCAAGTATCCAATTAGGTCAGTATATCATGTTGGGGATGGAGAACTATCTACTCCTTTCTGTGAGGGATGCAAAACCCTATTTCCAATCGGCAACCCGTCGATACTTTTTTAATCATTAAGATGATGAATCGATGATGAAGAAGGAAGTGTACAAATGTCATAGCAATAAAGGAACTGCGGAAAAGCTTACCTTTATTAATAGAAAAAAAACAAACGATGGCAGAACTGCTGTGGTAAGCTCGACAATTGAAACACATGTGAAAGAGACTGTGTATCATACAAGAAAAGGTGTCGGCGCAAATCAATTCCTGAAGGATTCCCCATACACTCGACTTCATTAAGGATCGTTGGAGATGACTGAGTGCATATCTAGCCTTTACAATAACTCGCGGTGGCCTATGGATGTATCGGTCCAGTGCTGGTATCCTCCCAAGATAAGTCTGGTACCAATTTTCCGACACCAGAGGGATGGAGAGCGTGGTGAGCCAATGCTGCGTGAACTGATCCCATGTGTGTATTGTAGGGCGCCACCGACAACTGCGCTGTATGCGCCCATAACAAAAAAGTAGCAGGATGAAACAGGAGAATACCAACGCATAAGCAACGAAAAGCGACAATTGTGCACGGGATTATCATCAGGGTCCAGTGCTGAACTGCGGAAATACTCGGTAACAACAGAGGTTCTCCGAAGTGGCATTTTAAAAAACAGAAACTTAAATTCTTCATGTAGCGCAAATGCATTTCACCATAACCTGTACTTTTTTCAAGACAACTACAAAACCATTGAAAAAACTTACATTGCGAAACAGCTGCTCAACGATATCGATATGATACGATAAAATGAAAAGCCATGTAGGGAAGTACGACTTCTTTCCACAAAATCTGGCACATGAGATATAAAGCAGTTCTGAAAAGATCTGGAAGACTCGTGATTGGAACCGACATAATATCAGATTTGTATGTTTTACATGCTATTTTCTAAATCTTTGCAGAATGGATGTAAAACACATTTCATACAAAGACGGAGAACCAATAACATCAAAAAAGTGGACGAACGTCTCACCATCGTGAAGAGGCCCTGTGAAGATGTAGGTGAACAAAATACAGTACCTTATGTAAGGTGCTCCCTGTACTACTTCGAAAACCGAAGTAAAAAAAATCACCGAAAGGCAAATGATTGATGATACAACCGATCAAATACAAAGGATTGATTACTCACGAGATACCGAAAAATACTGAAAACACAAGAACAACATGGAATGTCGTTGTTATGCCCATCTAGGGGCTACCCGGTTTAGCAGGCGGAGCACAGTAAGACTTTATAAAGCAAGATTTAGCTAATTCAGTTCAATATGGATAGAGACAGAGAAAAGAGGAAAACGCAAGAACATGAGAAAACACTAGGACTAACTTAGCCCACGTGTTACCTTGCCGAAAAGCGGAACACGGACATCAACTTCCTGCTGTTGTTTGAGGATAATGAGTTAATGAAAGAAAAAGGCAGACTTGTGTGCTAAGATATGTTTATAAACAAGAAAATATGTGAATCGTACCAAAAGCAACAATATATGGCCGAGAAGTCATCTCTGGATTGAAGAGTCGATTCTGATGAAACAACTTCTCATCGTCGGCTGTTACTTTTAAAGAAGTTACCTAAACATGAATCCTAGTCAAACACGACGTAAACATTTGGCATATTCCAGAAAACGATCCTTTGAGGTTCTGCAAGAAAGCAATGTAAAGAAACACTATATTCCATCTCTCGATCAATTTTTAGCTTTCGAACAAGATGTAGTTGGCCAGCATTCCAGCGATGAAGGGGTTCATTACCCTGAGGAAGGACGTTTATTTTTGCGCTGTTCGATGCAACGACTAGATGATATCGATCATGTTTAACATCTTAGTAAAATAAAGAATTTAACGCGACAATAGAGTTAGGTTCCCAGCAGTTTACCGCTTCATCGTTGCTGAGAGGTGTCCTTGGGTAACAGGCTGCGATGTACAGCTGCGTGATTCATCTCCCAGTAGGGTCTCCTAAATGGAGAAAGAATTTGGCGTTCCCACAAGCCAGATAGGAGCAGATCAATAACAGCCTCCGTCATCGTCCTGGTATGAAGCTAGTCGCATGGTGGCAAATCTCCCTCTGATCCACAATGATGGCATCTGCCTGTTGTGGTGGCGACGACCTGGGGCCTTCAACCTGGCTGACCTCGGAACTCCTGCGAAACACCCAGCAGAAGTACAAAAAAACGAAGACTATGTTGTGGCCCTACACAACCAGCGAGAATGGGTCGTCCTAGTATCCAAGTAAGTGTTCCCATTAAAACGCACCTGATTTGGAAGACCAGGAAGAGTGTGTTGGAAACATTTCTTGAATCGGCGACATATGTTACAGAAATCTGTAAGTAAGGCAGTCAACAAAAAACAAAATAACCAAATAAAAACCAAATGGTAATGCTAATCACAAGCTCTTTGATTCAAATAAAAATTGAACATACTAATGACTTCAATTTCTCGATAAGCGTTGATAATCGTCCAATCATTATGGCAACTGAGGAGCAGACAAAATCGCTGACATATGCATACGCTGCTCTAGAGTAATAAGTGCACAGGTAGCCATCGCAGAGCATTTTTTAAGGTTTGCAAAACAAATGTGGCAATTGCGACCACGAACGATTCAGTAAGGAGCACCATTACTATTTGTTACTATTTGGTAGCGTTATTTCATTCGCACGGTGTTCCTCATCAGTCGATTCAACATGACGCGAACACTACGAGGACCCATGTCGTAAGAAACCACAATGCCTGGCTGCACTCGATTCGAATCATCGCTATTCTGAACGAGGCGACACGGCCGAAATGTTGGCCAGAGCAAACATTTGTAACGATCTTATACAAATTTATCAATAAACAGCGACTTCGATTACCTATTTCGTGTCTTTTTTTGAATGTCTCGCTAAGCCCGGGCCCCTAAATTGTTATCATATGACACGTTCGTTTTCACAGCTCATCTTATTTACGCGGAAACACGAGAAGAAAATTGCTGGAGACGGGGCCGCCTAGGCATTTCGACACTGAGAACAAAATGTCTTGGGGCATATACTGAACTCTAATGTCATCAGTAGAAACTTAAAGTGCAAAGTGAATATTGTTAATATAAGAATTATGTGGGTAATATGGCGCAGCGGTCGGAGGCGCTCTGCAACACACAAGTGGAATCGATCGCCGTACCCATGGCCCACCAAGCCTTCTATCCCTCCGAGGTCGGCAAATTGGTACCAGACTCCTCTGGGAGGACGTCAGCACTGGCTAGATAGATCGATAGGCCACTGCGAGTCATTGTAAAGGCCAGATACGCATTCAATCACCTCCAAACGACGCTTAATGAAATGAAATGCATGGTGCACCGCTCAAGGGATTGATCAATACCGTGTGCTTTATTCTTTATCCCTCTATGTGGGCAATTGCTCTTCGTCAGAGCAAGCAAATAGCAGCTGAAGTGCTACCAAGTGACTGATACAGTTAAATCACATCATGACTTTGAATAAATTCCACTACTTCAAGTTAACGGTTCCATTTTACCTTTTTAAATTTCAAACAATCCTTTTAATGGTTTGGTAAGTATGATAACTATTCACTGAGGTAGTTAATACAAAACGACATGAACTGATCTAAAATTCCTGTGGATCTAAAATTACAATGGATCTGAGGAATCGCCCAAAAGCGCTGATTTCTGATGAGCACAGGATTTCAACTCTTTAAAGTCTCATCACAACACAAGTTCTATGCAGATATCCATGCATCGTAGTTCAATGCCGTGTTTGTTAGGACGATTTCTGTCCACTCACATTTTTTATCGTGGAGACTTCGTTCTGCTGCCACCTAGTTTCTTACTCTCGTAGGTCTTCATTTTGACTTTTCTATTTTTATTTCTGTGCTTTAATTGGGGCTATACACAACAGAAGAAGCATTGTGTGACTCCAGATTGTTACGCCTTTTTTCAACCAGATTTCTATTTCGGTTCTATGCGGTAGCGCAAGCTGATTAACCAACATTGTCTCTTAATCTCATCACTTTCTATCTATTGCCTATTCTTTTTTAATGGCAAAGTACTCTATGAAATACAACCATAATGACTGTGTTCATTGCAGATTTGTACCCACCCCAAATCAGTTCCGTTGGTGGATAATTGCTGATAGCACCTATAGGTGAGTAACATGGCTGAGAGAAAGGCGAAGTGAAGGACTCGCACGGTGTAGTGATGAACGCGTTAGTCCCCCCGAAAAGGGTAATAGCGCGTTCGTTCCCCACCGCAAATATCTGCCTTCCGGAGATTTGCAAATAGCTCAGCATCATTGTAGTTGTGGACTTAATACTTCAGTGGTCATTTGTATTAGAAAAAAAACACCATATAACGACGCTAAGATCATATGTCCTTTTTTCATTGCGTATTGTTCTGAACCAGCATAGAACATTCGGTTTCAGATTTTCCTAGTCCCGAGTTCAAGAAAGCTCGTGCTGAAGAATTTGGAACATCTACAACTTTTCTAATCATTGCATGGAGAATCGCGCTGGACTATTATTCAACGACATTCTGTTGAGGATGACACCCTGGAGTTGACTCCCTTCTGCCGACGAACTATCTACGTGTTTCGTGCATTGCAATATAAGGGTTGAGATGCTAGAAAACGGTGCAATAGGGTCTTACTTCAGTACACTGTCGGTCTTTGATGGGAAGAAGTTGGGTTTTAAAGAACTATTGGGCGTACAGTGGCGGTAGAGGGCGTTGTCATTGTTCCTTCTTCGTACCTGCCCTATAATTCAATGTGCGAACGTATCAAATTTCCAAATGTGAAGCTTCGGTGTTTTTCCAAAAAAAAACAAATTGTATAATCTGAAAGCTCTTAGAATTCTTTTTTCCACTTCATTCTTACTAAATCCTTTTTTTTGCGTTTTCTAACAATGATTTTCAAGACGGGAATTGTCGTAAATGTTGGTTATTGTATTTTTTATGATGCCGAACTATGTTAAAGAATCGCATCGATGAAATTAATAGAAGCTGTCAGGCAGTGATAACGAGCAGACGTGTAGCTTTCAGACAATGTAAAACGATGGCTAAAACAACAAGTATTTCCATCTTAAGCAGCCAGAAATAACAAGATTTGAAGTTTCTGGCATAGAAAGCGGAAATAATTTCAGTGGACGAACATCGAGATTCTGAATCGAGATGGGACGTTGGAGACTTGTCATTGTTCAGGCAACGCCCGCACACGTGACAACCAACTCACTGAGTGCGAACTGCTAGCAAATCTTGAGTGGTCGTTGAAATTCATGTAGGTTTTACTGCAACCCACTGCACTCACTTCATCATGATGTCACTGTTTATGTTTAAAATTGTCAGTGTTCTTCACAGTAGATGAAATCCTTTTGGCAGTGCATTTTCTCAGTGATGTTTAGCCATTGATTTGCGCTGTTGCGAAGATCTGAAGTGAATTTCACAACTATTTTGTTGACATAGAATTAGATAAAGGCATTGCATTTGGGGCCTACAGATAGCTCTCGATTCTTCCAACAAAATCCTGGTGCAAGGAACAATGGAGAAAAAGCCATTTTGTCGTCGTTCTTCATCTTCTGTGCAGATTTCCTTCTAGACCAAATAACATATAGGTAGCTTAAAGACCAACTTACTGTAAACGCCTGCATGGATAATTAATATGCGTAATTACTACGATGGGCGGGTGTGGCACAGTGGTCGGAGGCATCCTGCAACACACATGTAGGATCGATCCCCGCGTCCATGGCCCGCCAAGCCGTCCTTCCTTCCGGGGGTGGGCAAATTGGTATCGAGACTTGTCTGGGAGGATAACGGCACTTCCTCGATACATCGGTACGCCACTGCGGGTCCTTGTAGAAGACAGATATGCATTCAGTCACCTCCAAACGATGCTTAATGAAGTAGGTTGTATGGCACATCCCTCAGGGATTTATCAACGCCGAGAGCTTGATCCTTTTTTTAAATTCCTACGAACTTCTCTTCTTGAATGATGCTGAGATATTTGCAAAACTCCGGACCGCAGGTGTCTACGGTGGGGAACGAACGCGCTATTGTCCTTTCCGGGGAATAGCGAGCTCACCACCACACCATGCGGGTCCTTCGTTTCGCCTGTCTCTCAGCTAGTTCTATTGATCTTTTGCCATCAGCAATCATCCTTCAATGGGATTGATCTGGGGAGCCTAAATCGGCATTGAACCCATTTAAGCTGAGGCTGCAGCAATGTATACCCTGCCGCTAAAAAGAGAAGGCAGTAAATAATAAGTCAAAATTCTCTTCTTGAGATGGTGCGAGGTTTTATCAGCTATTTTTGTTGCCATGATTCGATAGCTGACGCTTCGCCTTCTTCGCTTTCTTCAGACCATTTTTTGTAGGTTGTGAGTCCAACCGTGTGTTGTCAACGTGGAATGACCATGTAACATCAAGACGTTACGGATTAGTTATATAAGGATCATCATAATAACACGTATAAGCCATCTCATTTAGTTTTCTAAAATCGCATATGAAGTATTTTGAATGCACTGTAAAACAGTTCGTTTTTGCCTTCTTCAACATGAATCAGTCGTTGTCCAACTGTAAGGTTTCTCTGCCTGCAAGGTGTTGTTACCACAACGATTGCGCCGTGTGCTCGGTAGCGCTCATCATATTTCGTGTACGCCTCTCTCACTGATACCTTTTTTTTATGTTCCCTGATAAAAATTTCTGAATATTCTGCTTCATGTCCATCGTTAATGTATAATTTGCCACTTTATACTAGCTAGCGCGGTGAAGCGCCTTCTCCTATGTTCATTGTTCCCGTGGTCATGGCTGCTGTAGCTGCATAAAATCATCGCAGCGATTTAGGTGCTTGACATCTGTTTGCAACAATTCAATCCACCAGATAAAATGCTATTTATCTCATTTTATTGTGGTGTTTCTGGATGGGAATAACAATCGACATGCATCCTATAAAGACAACTGGGTGATTTTGGAGTACACACGCCTTTCATATGTTGGAGTTCCCATCAAGGAAGGCTCACTCGTGGCTATCATGTTAGTAGTTGATGTTGGTAGGTCAATGTCGATGGATATTGATGAGGTAAAATCGACTGTGTACAATCGCACTGAGTCACCTTCATGGCCCAAGAATATCCAGCAATCGAAGCGCGCCACTGTGTTGGCGAAATAATACATCTTGTACCATCTGCTGATACAGTGTTGTTTCTACAGTATGTTTGTTGATGTTCTCAATGTCACAATCGCGGACACTCAGAATTTTCGCGTTGTTGTTAATTTCCCTTAGGTTTGGCCAGCAACTCCGAAGAGTTGGCCAAAACGTAGCAAGCACTGGTTCAAGAAGTACGCGAGTTTTATGACAAATGAACTGAACATGTGTTTATTATGTCGTATTCTCCTATTTTACCAGGACCAACTAATCGCGCCCTAAAGTTCTATTCCACGACGCCCACTGGTAACAGAATCTTATCAGTTTTTCTGCCATCAAGTGATTTCAAGCCTGACATTCTTTGTATGGTCGACATCTACAGGAGAAAGAGCGTCCTCCGTCAACACTTCCACCGGGAGGCCCGGCTTATTTCGAATCCACGCTTTTTTGAACTCTATCAATCTTGGGCCATTATAGCGACGGTTATAAAGGAGGGAACCATTCCATGAATGCTGAGATGTGGAGTTTTCATGGTGATTGTCTCAAAGATGAATGAAACACCACTGTTTGTTAGAAATCTGCTCGTCTTTTGGCTTCAGTGTGCAGATGGCAACCCATTTGCAATGCCGCTTCTTTGCAGCAAGAATCCACCAATGGCGACCAAAATCCGTACTTTGACAAAGTTTGTCTCTTTAAGTTCAGTTTTAGAATAATTTGTGCCACTATCACTCTTCTGACACTCTGATGCAAAAAAATGGCGAATTTTGAACGAGGATTTTTAAGTGCTATAGCTCGATTCATAGACGAGTTTACCAGTGAAAGTCTGTGCATCAAAGCAAGCAAAG
>JADANN010000101.1:0-92965 GCA_018806985.1 Angiostrongylus vasorum | reverse complement strand
CGTACATAATTTCTGGACACTGTTTTTTTTCCCAATTTGCGTGCATTTCTTCCAAACAACTGACAACGAGGTTTAACTTTCTAAATTTCCAACGAAGAAGCGCCAGATGAGCACAGAAACAAAACACTGGAGAACACCGCCGCGCTCTCCTAGTGGGAATGTTGATTGCTGATTTGCATTCGTGTTTGGAATGCAGAACTAGCGATAAAGTGATAGACACATTTACCAAGAGCTCCAGAAAATCAGATTATTATCGCGGTAAAATAAGGAAATTCTTCCGTGTACGCAAAAATTTGTAACCCTGACGCTTTTTATTGCAACAAAAAATTCACATAGAAGCCGTCTTTTTCACGAACTGTTTCTTCTGTGGAGTAGTGCCACATCGTCTCAGCGCTTCCCATGTTGTCCTTCTTCTCTCCTTCTTCTTGATTTTTGTTTAGCATTCACTAAAACGAGGCGTAATTATTGCGCTTAACAAATTCCCTCGATAAAATTAGAAAATGAACAAAGTAAAAAAATAAGTAAAAAAAGCGAAAAAGGTGAATAGAAAAAAGGGAAGAAAAAGTTAGACAGAAAACACTGCCTGAATTATCGACGTTTTCTTTCCCTTCACAGACTGATTGATTCGGGACGAGCCTCCAGAGCCGCTCGTAATGGCGACGCGACTGTTCGTTGCCTCGTGGAGTCGAACCTTTTGAGCAAAAGTACTGCTTAAATGAACCCACTTCACTCGACAATGCCTTTTTATACTAGGCGATTGCTTACTGACTGATATCCCGTTGATAATTACTTCTTTCTGAGTATGATGTGTTGGTGGTTGATTGTATATTATCACACGACAATACATTGCTGTTGTAACGCAGCATGTTTCCATTTCATCTGAAGCAAGTGTTGGTTGAAGTGTGCTGATAAAGATCTATTATTCAAAAAAGCAACAACGAGGCAGTTAAGCGATGAAATATCTTCTAAACCAATTATCGATGGATATCATCTTCAAGGTTCGACTCTGAGATGGAACAGTTAGAGATTCCAGAGAGGCAGTGAAGAAAATCATTCACAATTGCAAACTGGATCTCTGCAAGAGCCATGTCTCCTTTCTCAAACGATATGAAGACTGATGTATATATTGTCCCATTGGTTCTCTTTTTCCGATATCCGACATGCGTCGGGTAAGAATCAAATAACACCTCGTCCAGGAAGGATAAGACCTGAAGACCTGAAAGACCCTTCGATTGTCCTTATGAGCACACGGACTCGGCTCATCACATATCACCTGGCAGAATGCAAGGTTTGTATTCAGTGTAAGGCTGGCGAGATCGTATTATTGCTTAAAAAAATTGGCCTCAACGACATTGGCAACAAACGCCTAATTTGGCTGTCTGTTCTCCATAAACTCTTCACTCGAGTAATCCTAGACAGCAGTGACAGAACATTGGACGAATGACACTCATCTGGGTATGCAGACTCCGGAAAGAATTGGCTAATGGACTATATCCACACGACAGCAAGGCTCGTTGCGAGTGTTCAAGAGATCGCTCTACCTCATTTTCGATTTTCAGAAGGATTTTCGCCCAGTTGAGATGGAAGCAGTTATGGAAGTCTTGGATAGGACGGAGTTCCTACTCAGTATACAAAGATTTTTCGTGAGCTGTATATAAATTCCAAAAACAAAGTATCCCCATTCTATAACAATATTAATGTCGACGTCAAAAAAGGACGAATGTGATTCAACGGATCGATGAAATACGCATGCAGTGGATAGTCCCAATGAAAAAAAAAGCAATAGTGGCGAATAAATAGGCTAATCGTTCCTCTCTCCCAAACGTAAATTATTTCTTTATCTCAGAAGACGTAGGAAAGTGAAGGACAGTTGTGACGGCAATAACAACATTTCCCCAAAATACAGAAACAACGCTGAGATTTCACCTCTCCCCTGTGAAAGGAACATGTGATATATAAAATATAAAACAGGAAACGGAATAGTAGAACGTAATAATGCGAAGAATAAACAAATAATGGGTGATAAATGACATGCGTAGTGCAATGGTTAGAGGTGCCCTGCGATACATTAAAGGATTGGTTCGACCACGCGTCCAGAGCTCATTAAGCCCTTCATCCCTTCGTAGTCTACAAAATGGTGTCACACTTGTCGAGGAGGATAAATGTATCGAGTTCATGCATAGGTAGGCCACTTTATGTCACTGTTTCCCTCAGGTATGCGTTCAGTCATCTCCATGACACTACGAATGAAGTCGAATTCATGGCTTATCCCTCAGTGGTTGACCAAAGTCCCTTTAGCACTTATCCTTTAATAGAAGATGTGGTTAAATAGATAGTTGACAGTACGCCCTTAGTAGCTGTGCAGCGCCCAACACACAGTCCATTGGTTTTGTCCTTCTACTTGTGGATAGAGCTAAGTGCTTGCTGCAGTCATGAGGTAAACATGGGTGACCACCCTTATCGCCTTTGTTAAGTCGTTAAGAAGGATCGTTGAGTCAAAAAGGTGAGCGCGAGCTTGGGCTCCATTTTTTGCTTGGTTTTATTTACGTTTAACTATTTTCTATTTGTTTTTTTATTTATTTCTTGTTTGTTTTGAATTTTTTTTCAATTATTTCCGGATTATTTTCATTTCTTTTCTATTTATTTATTATGTTCTACATGCTGTTGATTGGCTACAGAAAGTCTGTAAAGAAAACTCTGTGCTGCTAAATAGGTGAGAGAAAATCCAACGCATTGAAATTAGGAAGTGTCGCCCAAAACGTGTAAATGCTTACAAATCGCAGTCAATACGAAGAGTCGTGAAAGGGTTAACCTGTGTTCACCGTGTCGATATCCAACACTTTTGGTGACTCTTGTGTTCCCACCCACAGATTTCCTAACACATAGCTCTAAACGCTCAATTTTAGTACATTAGTTCATGAAAGAAGCCCAGCTTTATCGGTTACGGACTTGCTGGATTTTAGGCAACAAACAATAGTTTCTCGACAATTAGATGACTTCAGAGGTTTCGAGCATTACAGGACTGCAGAACAGGGTTCTCTTCTATGCTATGGGTATACATGGTCTGTATCACCTGTATCACCTGTAGTCACGTCGATCCTTTGATTGTCGAGTAACTCGACCGGGCGCCAGTAAATCTTCCATTTTTCCCTGTCGCATGCAAGAGTAGCCCAGTGGGCTCTGCTCGACTCAAGGGACTCGTCGAGCATCATACCTTTTTTTAGGCTTTTCGTGAAGAACTCTGACCATCCAGCCGGTGGTCTTCCTGCAGTGCGTTTAACATCCCGAGGAATCCAGTAACTAATGGCTCTTGTCCATCGGTTATCATACACACGCATTAGGGGTCCAGCCCACATTATCTTCGACTGCTTGGCGTACAGAACGGCATCTTCGGTTTTCGATCGTTGACGCAGGTCGGAGCTTCGGATCTCATCTCTTACTTGTGTGAAACGGGTTACTCCTAGCACCGTCCTTTCGACTACGCGTTCGATAACGCTTAGTGATCTTTCATCCTGCTTACGCAGCGACCAGGTTTCTGACGCATGCGTTTGGGCAGGAATTACTTGTTGAGTCGAAAAGGTGGGCACGGAGTCGGCTGTTCTTTGCACTCTTCACTACATCCTCGTTGGTCTTGAAAGCGTTCCAAGCCGCTCGTTTCCGTCTGCTCAACTCTGGAGCTAACTCGTTCATCATATTGATTTCCCGATCAAGATACATATAATTGGAGTATTTGGAGATATTCGTTCTGTTGAGCGTGAATGGGGGAATGCGAAACCAATCCGTCCCCTCATAAGCAAAGTTTTTGTGAGATTTAGCCAGAGAGCAATCCTTCCACAGGCCGACCAGCATTCGTTCCACTTGGCTAACGTTTGGTGTTATAAGGACGATGTCATCAGCAAAGCGAGGATGATGTAATTGCCGACCATCGATTTTCACTCGCGTGTTATCCCGTTATAATGTTCGCATGACGTTCTGGAGGGTGGCGTTAATAATTTTGGCGGGTTGCTGTCGCCTTGCCTCACCCTCTTTTTGACGTCGATGTTATTATCATTGTAGAATGGCAAAATCTTGGTTGTGAAATTTTTTGTACAGCTCACGAAGAATCTTTATGTACTGAGTTGGGACTCCTTGACTATCGAGGGCTTCCATGAGTGCTTCTACTTCAATTGAATCAAAGGCCTTCTTTAAATCGACGAAAGTGAGATAGAGCGGTCTTTTGTGCTCTCGCGATACTTCAATGAGTCTTGTATCGTGTGAATGTGATCCATAGTACTAAATCGTTTTCGAAAGCCTGCTTGCTCACATGGTTATCCTTCGTCCAGTGTTCTATCAATCCTGTTCAGGATGACTCGAATGAAAGGTTTGTAGACGACAGACAGCAAACAGATTGAGCGATAGTTGCCGATGTCGTGTAGGTCACCGTCACCGTTCTTGAATACTAACACGGTCTTGGTGGTCTTCTATTGAGTAGAAACCTTGCATTCAGACAGGTATCATGTGAATTTCCGAGCCAGTGTGTTTGCAAGGACTGACGCAAGGTTCTTCAGGTGTTCAGATCTTATCCTGTGCGAACCTGGTGCTGTTCGATTTTTCACCGGCGAAATGGCGTGTCGGATTTCGGAAGGGAGAACTGGTGGTACAACATATCCATCCTCTTTTTATTTCATATGACGGAAGGTGGACGAGGCTATCGAAGAGCTGTGAGTAGTATTCGTGAATGATTTCCTCTAATCCCTTTCTGGACGCAGTAATTGTTCCGTCTGGCTGTTGGAGTGCAATCATCTTGCTCTTATAATTGGCGAAGCTTCAGTGGGCTTTGTGAATGCTTTTCCCAGCCACTTCGACCATTGCTGCTGCTCTTCTCTCTTTAAGATCTTCTTTAATCACCTGTCTGTATTGTTTTCGAAGCTCGGACATTAGTTCGCGGTTGCCTGCAGCTCGTGCGATTCCACGCTGGCCTATCAGCACGAGTGTTTCTGGAGACAGACAGAGACTATCTTAATATAGAAGCCCCTGCTCTCGATCTCCGGCCACTACTGTACTGCAGATATGTAGATGATTGTTTTGCCATCTTCTCTACCAGAAGGAGATAGACAAATGCTTTGAATTATTGAACGAGCAGTCTGAGTACATTAAGGTCACTCGGGAGAAACCGAGAAAAAACTGGCTTCCGTTTTTAAACGTCCAAATAAACCTATCAAGTAGCGGTTACCTGACAAAGTGGTACCGAAAGCCAATTAACAAGAACGTCCTCGTTCATTTCCTTTCTTCCCACCCTTCACACACAAAGAGGGCGCTTGTGAGAAACATGTTTCGAACAGCCACCTCTGTGTGCACAACCAGGGAACTAAAGGAAGAATCGCGCGACTTGGCTCGGCAAATAGCTATCTCCAATGGCTACGAAATAGTAACCCCACGAGATAAGTTTAGAAGGAGAGCGAAGCGCCCAAGCGAAACAGTTGGCCAAAAGAAAGTCCCGTTTATGTTGCCCTTTACTAGCGATGAAGTAAACGTAGCGATTAAACGATGCTTAAGAATGGCAGGTGTAGAGGAATCGGTAGCGATAGTTGAAATACCACCGGCTACTCTACGTCGTCAGTTAGTTCGTAACCGCCTCTATGACCGTCTATGCGAAACAACAAATTGCGTAATTTGTCCTTACGGCAGAGACGGTGATTGCATGAGTTCAGGTTCGATATACCTGATCTCTTATAATAATTGCGGAGACGAATACATTGACGAAACGGGCAGACCTTTGTGTATCCGTATTAAAGAACACCTAGATGGCAAACGAAAACTAAGACAAAGTACCCCACTAGGCACGCATAGGATACAAAAGCACAGCGGGGACGATTTTTGAAGTAAAAGTCAATATCCTTGCGCAGGAGACTAGAACACCAGCGCGAAAACTTCTTGAGGCTTTTTTGGATAAATGCCAAAAACCCTGCAATGAATAGCAGGGATGGATGTCCAGAGGTCATACACGACCTGACCCCGTATGTTCGCATCAATTTCTGATGTGGGATGGTGCAGTCATCAACCTTATGCGACCATAATCAGCTGTTCTAGTCTTCCTCATTGGAAGGCACGTAAAAAAAGCGGTGAGTTTTTTCGAGAAGCTGTTGGTCACGTAATTACCATAGAGTTTTTCGTCCTTTTGTAAGTGTTTTTGAAGCGTTTGGCCTAGTAAATTGTATATCAGTATATCCTTCCAGGCTATGAAGAAAGCGACACTGCCGAAACGTCAGCTACTGTTGTATTGTATTGTGTTTTTTCTATGGAAGTAAATGTATGCTGTTTGACAACCTCACGATTGCTGAGCAAGAAAACGAAGTCAGTTTCATTTGGTGTTTTTTACCTTCTTGATACTTATGGGGGGAGGGTGGGTATATACTCATGGGTAGCATGCCAGTCTCTCCCAGAGTGCACTTGGAGCTTATTCGTTGGAGCCGACTCCTAACCGCTTCCCATATACTTCCCCCGTCACTTGATTGCACGCTTTTAGCCGAGTTGATTCGTAGAAAACAATCCGCATAAACTAGAACGCACCTACACACGCGTGCATGAATACGCCTCGTAGATAAAGAAAGTATGGGCCAAATCGGCAGCGCAGAAACAGTGAATCTATCCGCTGGGTCCACCTAGATCTCAGGGAAGGAAAGGTCGCTTTTGGTCTGCGATTAACCTCCTATAAACACCTGGGGATGCGCCACGTAGCTTCGCGACTAGTTGGCTTGAGATCCCCATATGAAGACGAACCGTGGCTAGTGCATATTACTATTGTAAATTAGGTTAAATTTGCTACTCTTTTTTTCCATCTGATAAATGGATGCCAGCGGTAGACATGATTGTTTGAAATGGTGATGCCATCTCGTAGAAAGAGCGATGACAGAAGGGAGCGGATGATAGGTTCTCGCTGAGGGTTGTTTGATTGAGGAACACCGTGGGACTGTAGAAAAACACGGTCTGTCTACCCCAGCACATGCCCTCTCCTTCCCTTCAGGTGCTCATTAATGATTTGGTGCGTTAGAATCTTCGATGTAACCAGCTTCTATTTTAACGTCGAGTTTGAAACGGCAAAAAACTGCGTCGTGTTGGAATTTCTAGTGTAATTACAATCAAATAGAAACATTCTACATTAATTCAATTGAAATGCACCTCACATCACTACAAGAATGTTTTAACTACAAAAAATTATTACAAGGAAGCCTCACAGCTGAAAAAAAGACTTTCAAAGACACGCCGAAAATGGATTAGCTTGAAATATTCTCACCAATACCTTCGTGAATGCACAAGTTCTTTCCCGCTCCTATTGAACGCAGACGATTTTTTTTACAATCTTCTATAGCGACGTGAAAATAACTATCGAAAAGCACTACTCCACTTTTTTCTCTGTTCTAGAGCTCCTCAGCGAGCGAACTCTTTTGATTAGAGTTCTGTCTGCCACTCGAAATGTAGTTTTGAATGAGGCGTCGCCTCAGCCGCTGCAGAGCATTAGTAATCATGTTGGACTCCAACGCCGGCGTATTTTTCAACCCGGTTAGCAACACTTCCATCATTCTGACGTCACTTTCACTTCTCTCACCTGCTCCCACCCCAACCCCTCCCTCCCGCCCACCCCCCTCATCGAGTGATTTGACCGTTCGCCAGTAAACCTTCCATTTCCATATATCGCGTGACAGAGTACCCGAGTTGCTTCTGCTCGTACAAGGGACTCTGTAAGAATTTTATTTTTATTTTGAGGTTTTCGTAAGCAACTCTAAGAAATTGGTGGGTAGTCTTCCTAGTCAGTGGTTGATATTTCAAGCACTCTTCTCGTTAATGACAATTGTCCATTGGTTGTCAATCATACTCATTACCTGTGTTGCCTGCCCTATTTTCGACAATTTGGCACGTAGAGGAGCGTCTTCGGTGTTTTATCGTTGACGGTGCTCGTGGGATAGAAAACCACTCTCCTACTTGCGTGATACAGGATACTCCTAGCATCGTCGTTTCGAGTGCTCGTCCATTAACGCTGAGTGACCTTTCATCCCTGCTTGCGCAGCGAAGGGGTTTCTGACTCACACATTAAGGCAGAGAGAATAATGCATTAGAAAATGGGGCGTAGAATCGGGGGTGTTCTTCGTTCTCCTCACCGCGTCCTCGATGCTCGTGAAAACTACCCAATCCGTTCCCCGCTTTTTTGCTCAACTCTGGAGCTATGTCGTTCGTCATTTTGATTTCCCGACCTAGGTAGATGTAACTGGAGCATTAAGAGATATTCGTAGATATTCGCACTGTTGAACGTGAATGGTGCGTACGAAACCAATCCGTTCCTCACAAAAACCGTGTTTGCAAGGTTTAGTCGAAGACCAATGTTTCCACTGGCGTAATCAAAGTCGGCCTGCATTTGCACCGCATGGCGAATGCTTATTGTTATAAGAACGGTGTCATCAACAAAGCGAACTTGGTATAATTGACAACCATCGATCCTTACTGTCTTCTTGTACCATTCCAGTGTACGCATGACGTTCTGAGAGGTAGCGGAAAATGATTTTGGCGAGGTGATATCACTATGCTTTATCTTTGTTTTTACGTAGAATTAAACATAGCTGCACAATGCTGGCATTTTTTAGTGTAATTTGTGTAATTTTTACCTATGTAACAAAGAATCTTCATATGCTGAGAAGGCAGGCAGTGTTCTCCAGGTCTTTGATGTCTGTTTCTATCTAAACTGAGGGA
This sequence comes from Angiostrongylus vasorum, assembly GCA_018806985.1. Lineage (NCBI taxonomy): Eukaryota > Metazoa > Nematoda > Chromadorea > Rhabditida > Metastrongylidae > Angiostrongylus > Angiostrongylus vasorum. The sequence goes on along the minus strand of JADANN010000101.1, from coordinate 84,244 downwards.
AAAAATTTGCTTTAATCGATAACAGTGATAAGGGGCTGTCTTTAGCACATTCACGGTGGTTCAGTGAGTGTTGTTTACATGGTCTGTAGTACCTAGTCAATTTCGAAGCCCGACGTGAACACACACCTGCCCTTCGTCTAGTGCTTTTTTCAGCACTGTTTGGAATAACTGTCCCGAGTAAAGGGTTTCAGAAAGAAAATCAGCAAGCAGTTTGAAAAGCTGTTGCCAATATCAGGGAGGTCTGTCCCGTCAAAAAATAAAAAGCTTTGCTGTTCTTTTCGTTTAATAGGTGCCTTATATAGAAAAGGGCCCCATATGGTATCAAACCACTAATTGTTTATGTAGCTGAATAAATTTTCTGAGTGCGGCTATATTCGATACAGATGATTTGGTCAAAATTAGGAATACAGTGCTAGCTTTTTATTCACTAACTTTTACATTGTTTAGCGGCAGGGTTTTATGTGTTATACAATCACAATGATGCTGAAATATTCTCAAGAGTTAGGATCAAGTCCAGATAGAACCACGATTTCCCTTTCCGGGTGATTGCGTTACATTACGCACTGCGCCACGGCGGCCCTAGCTCTGCGGTCCTCTGAGTTAGTTACGAGTTTGATCTGGGGTGCCTAAATAGGCATTAGACCCAGTTAATCTGAGGCAGCATTTGAATTTTTTTCGATTTGGGCTCACTAGATCAATCCTGTTGACGGGTGATTGCTGATGGCACCGAGTGATAGTAAACTAACTGAGAGACGGGCTATGCGAAGGACCCGCATGCTATGGTGGTGAAGGCGTCAGCACCGAAAAAGGCTGATATCTCGTTCAATCCTCACCGAAGGCACCTGCAGTCCGAAGTTTCAAAAACATCTCTGCGTTATCGCGGTTGTGTCACACCAGTAATGCATTTTTAGGTATTTGCTTGATTATTCACACAAGCGAAAGATCCGAAGATGTAGCAAATATCAATACAGACTTTCTTTTAACTTCACCGTTGATCAAATAACTCATTGTTTTCTTCATGAGCAGATCCAAGGCTGTTAGCAACAAGATTTACTGGGCACGATACTGACTGACATTCCGGTGGTTTTGACTCGTTCAGAGCTTGGAAAGTTCGAACTGACCAGCAATCCATGCAGTCAAACGATTTCATATCCTTAGCAGATAAAACTTATTACATTAATTTTTATCTGTACGGTAGGCACCTTATCATAATCATCCACAGTTCCGTTCTTCCTAAGACTTCCAGTTGCCATAAGGGACCAGCAGCATAGACTCTCATTTGATGGAGCAATGTGCGTGGCTCTGCTCAAAAAATCAGCGCTAGGTACCGCGCGAGGTTATGTGCAATTACACGGTTCTTCTCCTTGCGGGTTTTTTTTTGGATTTTTGGAATTTACTCAAAACCTGGGGCACGTGTAGCTCAGATCAACGCTGACAGCTTCATTCTTTTATCGTTTTAATGTTTCAAATTGTGGTGCGAGAACAGACACTCTAAATTCAAAGTGTTCGCCGTTATGCCTAATGGAGTTTTACGTTTAACTCTAAGTTTCTCAACTAGGTGCTCTTTTATACGGATGCGAACTGGCCTAGTCGTTTCTCAAATATATTACTTCAGTCACAGCTTACAAGAAGTCACGTGCACTGTATCCGAACTCATTGAATCATTTAGATGCTCAAGCAGGAGGTTACAAACTGATCGACGTCGTAGAGTGTTTGGTGGTGGCTCAATCACTACTGTCTCTTTCTATATGCTACCACTTTTCAGGCGGATTTTCTATCTTCGGTTATTTCTTTAGAATTTGAGGGCGAGAGAGAAGGAGCCTCATAGTCGCCAGACATACCATTGTAGATCATGCTCCTTTCTTTAAACCTTTTGCTAGCAGCTACCGCTTTCGAGCAGTTGAAAATGGCTATCATCGCTCCAATTTCAGAGAATCTTCATTCTGCACTCTTCCTGTGTGCACACTTCTAGCTGTTCAAAACATATTTCTTACCTTTTGCGTGAAAACAATAAGGGAAGACTTAAGTATGATTTTGTAATTGGTTTCTGATACCACTGACCAATGTAGATGTTTTCGGATAGATTAATGTGTACGTTCAAAACGAAAGTCGGTTTTTCTATGGTTTTTCCCGGATGAAATTTACATGCTCTGAGTGTTAGTTTAGCAATTTAAAGCATTTGTCAATCTTCTCTTGCGTTCAGCAGATGATAAAACGGCCATCGATATAAGTATAGTGGAATAGTAGCCGGAGAACGAGTACAGGGACGCGAACGTTAAACATTGAAACAATTGTACGGCTTTGCTCTATAAGCTTTCCCACTGCCAGCACTCTCTTTTGCTCGAAATACTTCCCAAATCCTCGTAGGATTGAACTATTTTGGCACTGCTTTAAGAGAGCCATGCGCAGGCGTATCGGAGATCCAAAAAACTTTATTGTACCTTAGTGTTACATAAGGAGATCGGTGAATCTCTGCATTGCACAGCGTAGTTACTCTAAATGTTTGTATACAAGGCACAAAATAAGGGTAGAGGATCCAGGAACGCTTTAATAATCATGAGAAAGCATGGGATTTGTTTCAGCAACAAAACTAGTAAGAGGTTAATGAACCGAGCTATTTTCTCTGTGGACCCATCTACGCAAGTGCTAACCTTGAAGGTTGAGGAGTCAGTGGACGCCAGATCATTATTAAATACTACCTTGTTAACTTCAACGAAGCTGAGATATTTGCAAAACTCTGGACCGCAGGTGCCTATGGTGGGGAACGAACGCGCTATTGTCCTTTCCGGGGGAGTAACGCGTTCACCACCACACCATGCGGGTCCTTCGTTTCGCCTGTCTCTCAGCTAGTTCTATCGATCTTTTTGCCATCAGCAATCACCCGTGAGCGGGATTGATCTGGGGAGCCCAAATCGGCAACGAACCCAGTTAAGCTGAGGCTGCAGTTATAATCACAATTTTAGCCTTTTTTGCCTACTGCCTACTCTTTTTTGATGGCAGGGGTATATTGCGAAATATAGCTTCAACGAAGCTGAGATGCAAAACTCTGGACCGCAGGTGCCTATGGTGGGGAACGAACGCGTTATTGTCCTTTCCGGGGAGTAACGCGTTCACCACTCACCATGCGGGTCCTTCGATTCGCCCTGTCTCTCAGCTAGTTCTATCGATCTTTTTGCCGTTTGCCACCCGCGTGGTGTGGTGGCGAACGCGTTACTCGCCTGAAAGGACGATAGCGCGTTCGTTCCACACCGCAGACACCTGCATTCCGGAGTTTTGCAAACATCTCAGCTTCGTTGAAGTTATATTTCGCAATATACCCTGCCATCGAAAATAGTAGGCAGTAGCAAAAAAGGTTAAAATTGTGATTATAACTATAGCCTCAGCTTAACTGGGTTCAATGCCGATTTGGGCTCCCCAGATCAGTCCCGTCAACGGGTGATTGCTGATGGCAAAAAGATCGATAGAACTAGCTGAGAGACAGGCGAATCGAAGGACCCGCATGGTGTAGTGGTGAACGCGTTACTCCCCGGAAAGGACAATAACGCGTTCGTTCCCCACCATAGGCACCTGCGGTCCAGAGTTTTGCAAATATCTCAGCTTCGTTGAAGTTATATTTCGCAATATACCCTGCCATCAAAAAGAGTAGGCAGTAGGCAAAAAGGCTAAAATTGTGATTATAACTATAGCCTCAGCTTAACTGGGTTCAATGCCGATTTGGGCTCCCCAGATCAATCCCGTTGACGGGTGATTGCTGATGGCAAAAGATCGATAGAACTAGCTGAGAGACAGGCGAAACGAAGGACCCGCATGGTGTGGTGGTGAACGCGTTACTCCCCGGAAAGGACAATAACGCGTTCGTTCCCCACCATAGGCACCTGCGGTCCAGAGTTTTGCAAATATCTCAGCTTCGTTGAAGTTATATTTCGCAATATACCCTGCCATCAAAAAATAGTAGGCAGTAGCAAAAAAGGTTAAAATTGTGATTATAACTATAGCCTCAGCTTAACTGGGTTCAATGCCGATTTGGGCTCCCCAGATCAGTCCCGTCAACGGGTGATTGCTGATGGCAAAAAGATCGATAGAACTAGCTGAGAGACAGGCGAAATCGAAGGACCCGCATGGTGTGGTGGTGAACGCGTTACTCCCCGGAAAGGACAATAACGCGTTCGTTCCCCACCATAGGCACCTGCGGTCCAGAGTTTTGCAAATATCTCAGCTTCGTTGAAGTTATATTTCGCAATATACCCTGCCATCAAAAAGAGTAGGCAGTAGGCAAAAAGGCTAAAATTGTGATTATAACTGCAGCCTCAGCTTAACTGGGTTCGTTGCCGATTTGGGCTCCCCAGATCAATCCCGCTCACGGGTGATTGCTGATGGCAAAAGATCGATAGAACTAGCTGAGAGACAGGCGAAACGAAGGACCCGCATGGTGTGGTGGTGAACGCGTTACTCCCCCGGAAAGGACAATATCGCGTTCGTTCCCCACCATAGGCACCTGCGGTCCAGAGTTTTGCAAATATCTCAGCTTCGTTGAAGTTATATTTCGCATATACCCCTGCCATCAAAAAGAGTAGGCAGTAGGCAAAAAGGCTAAAATTGTGATTATAACTACCTTGTTAGTTTTGATAAGTGCGTATAAGATAGGATGAATAATAACATCGTTTGAAACCTGCCGCTTTTGCTTCTTTGACCCAATGGCTGTTCAATTTTCTATATTGACTTTTGAATTCCTTTCCAGATTGTGTGCGATGATACAAACGTCTTCAAAATGTTTTTCCGCCATCTCATCGTCTAAGAACTGCTGGACACCTTCCACCTTTGACAATTATGGGTAGTCTAATATCTTTTAATTTTATTAGTTGTCGAACAACTTATGTAGTATAATGTGGTGTATAGTATATGCGCGGAATAAAGTATTGTATAGTATATGCGCATTGTATTCCACTAGTCAATTCGGCCAAAAGCCTGCAATCATGTGACAGGGAAGTATATGGGAGGTGGTTAGGAGTCGCCTCCAACAAATAAGCTTCATGTCCACTCTGGAAGAGCCTGGCAAGCTAGCCGTGAGTGTACCCAACCCTCACTTTCAGAGCCCAACAAGCTATACGTGCGTATCAAAATACTAAACACAGTAAAAGAAAAAAACGGGCCACATTCCCATGGCCCCGAAAGAGCTACCAATTTCGCAGCGTTGGCTAGAACAAGTACGGAGAGGCTGCTAAAATCTCAGGGTCAATGGAAGCTGCCTGGATCACGAAGAACTGTGGTGACGATCAGTACCTACAATGTACGTACGCTTGCATCCGAGTCCTCGATAGAAGACTTGCTCATGCAAGCAAGAAGGATGAGGTACGATGTCATCGGGCTGGCCGAGACGAGACGACGCCACCCGCTCAACGCAGCTTGTGACACCGGAGAAGATATGTTCCTTTAAACATTGATTCATTCGAACAAATACTTACTTACTTACTTGGACACTTGTACGGTCCGTCTTCACGAGCTGTGCGGCCCCTAGCACATATGAAATTCGTTCCTTTCTCTCGTAATCGTAGTCCATTGTGGTCTTGTTCGAGCATGGTAGCGCATGAGAGTTTCGTACCGGATCTGTAAAACAACTGCAGCTGCGGGTACAGCTGATTCACTTTGTTTACGAAAACGTCCGCCCAACGTATAGATGGCTGTCCCTAGGGGGACGTTTGCACTCTCGTGGAGTCCACGCTGCAGTTCTTTTCGTCCATCTGTCGTCCGTTCTTCTCATTATGTGACCAGCCCATCTGTCTTTCGCTATCGATATATAATCTCCTGGATCTCGAAGATGTGACAGATATCGAAGGCCAGAGCTTCGCATTCCGGCTAGATATTGAGAGTGCCGGTTATATTTCAGAAGACATCGTTTAAGCGCTCTATGAGTTGTGCGAAGCATTCTTGACCAAGTTGAAGTATCAACCCACGTTTACGCAGCAATAACAGAGCGCTGGGAGGATCGTAGAATCGAAGAGATAAGCGCGGATTTTCGGGTCCTTCAGCTGGTTGGTGGGGCCCCAAGCTGCTCTCCTTCTTCTATCTAGTTCCTCCTTCATGTTCATTTCCATGTTCATTGATCGCCCAAGGTATACGTACGAAGAGGTCTCTGCAATGAGAGAGCCATCCAATTCAATTTTTTTCGCCCTCGCACTATGAATTTTTCGTGAACTGGGCCTTCTTTCGATTTATGCGCAGTCCGATCTTTTTCCCCCCTTTCGTTGAGCTCGTTGATCATCATCTCTGCTTCGCCATGTTTGGACCAAGAAGAACGTCTAAGGAACATCACATTAGGACCCGTGGATTGGAAAGTAATGAGTAGGGTGAACGGCTATCTGAGTTTATCATGGCGACCAAGACCATCCATGAGAGCTCGCAATTCCAGAAGCCCGGCCATCAACGCTGGACGTTGCAGTATCCCAGTGGAGAGTACCATAACGAAATAGACCACATCATAGTAAATAGAAGATTTTGCCTAACCGAGGTCGCTGTTGGCCCAAAATTCTGCACGGGATCAGACCACCGTCTCCTTCGTGCAAGATTCTATTTCTCGCGGAAAGGAGAAAAAAACCGCTTAATTCGAAACCGAAGTCCCAGAACCATCATAAACGGGGACTTATTCAATTCATTTGTCGTCTGTTGAGAAGATGCCGTTGTCGATAACATCGACGAAGAAGACGATCGGCTCATTCAACAGCTTCACGTTAGCGCTATGAAAGCTGAGAGTTCGGAAGTCACCAAGAGACGTCTGTCTCCAGAAACACTCGAGCTGATAGGCCAACGTGGAATCGCATAAGCTGCAGGCAACCGCGAACTAGCGTCCGAGCTTGGAAAACAATGCGGGCAGGTGATAAAAGAAGATCTTAAAGAGAGAAGAGCAGCAGTAATGGTCGAAGCTGTAGAGGCTGGTAAAAGCATTCGCAAAGCCCACCGAAGCTTCGCCAATTACAAGACCAAGCCGATTGCACTGCGACACCCAAATGGAACAGTTACATCGTCTAGAAATCCAGTGGAGGAAATCATTCACGAATACTACTCAGATCTCTTCGATAGCCATGTTCACTTCTCGTCATATGAAATAAAGGAGGATGGATACGTTGTACCACCGGTTCTCCGTTCCTAAATCCGACATGCCATTTCGCCGGTGAAAAAATCGAACAGCTCCAGGGCTGGGAAGGGTAAGACCTCAACACCTGAAGAACCTTCCGCCAGTCCTCACAAACACGCTGGCTCAGCTCTTCACACGTTACCTGTCTGAATGCAATGACACTACTCAGTGGAGGACCAGCAAGACCGTGTTGTTTTTCAAGGTTGGTGACCTACACGACATCGGCAAATATCGCCCAATCCGCTTGGTGTCTGTCGTCTACAAACTCTTCACTCGGGTCATCCTAAACAGAATTGACGGAACACCGGACTAAGGGCGGCTGTCTGAGGAAGCAGGGGTTTCGAAAAGGATTTAGTACAACGAACCACATCCACACGATAATAAGGCTCATTGAAGTATCGCAAGAGTACAAAAGACTGCGCTGTCTCACTTTCAAGGATTTACAGAAAGCCTTTGACTCAAGTGAGACAGAAGCAGTCATGGAAGCCTTTGATAGTCAAAGAGTCCCTACACAGTACACAAAGATTCTTCGTGAGCTGTACAAAAATTTCGCAACCAAGATATTACCATTCCACAATGATATTAACATCGGCGTCAAAAGAGGAGTTAGGCAAGGCGACAGCATCTCGCCGAAATTATTTACTGCCACCCTCCAGAACGTCACGCGAGCAATGGAATGGGATAATATGGGAGCGAACATCGATTGTCGGCAGTTATATAATTTTCGCTTTGTTGATGACATCGTCCTTATAACACTAAACATTAGCCAAGAGCACCATATGCATGCCGACTTTAATAAAGCCTGTGGAAAGACTGGTCTTCGGCTAAATCTCACAGAAACGATGTTCATGAGGAACGGATTACTTTAGTATGCTCCATCCACGCTCAACGGGACGAATATCTCCTAATGCTCCAGTTATGTCCATCTTGATCGGGAAATCAATATGATGAACGACTTAGCTCCAGAGCTGAGCAGAAGGAAACGAGCAGCCTGGGGGGCCTTTCAAGAGCATCGAGGATGTAGTGAATAGTACAAAGAACACCCGACTCCGTGCCCACCTTTTCGACTCAACAAGTAATTCCTGCCCCTAACGTATGCGTCAGAAACGTGGTCGCTGCGTAAGCAGGATGAAAGATCACTAAGCGTTATCGAACGCATAGTCGAAAGGACGGTGCCAGGAGTATCCCGTTTCACACAAGTAAGAGATGGGATCCGAAGCTCCAACCTGCTTCAACGATCAAAAATCAAAGATGTCGTTCTGTACGCCAAACAGCCGAAGCTAAGGTGGGCTGGACACGTAATGTGTATGAATGACAAACGATGTACAAGAGCCGTTTGTGACTGCATTCCTCGGGATGTTAAACGCACTGCAGGAAGACCACCAGCTGGATGGTCAGAGTTCCTCACGAAAAGCCTAGAAAAAAGATGTGATGCTCAACGAATCCCTAGAGCGAGCATAACCCAATGGGCTACTCTTGCATGCGACAGGGGAAAAATGGAAGATTTACTGGCGCCCGCTCGAGTTACTCGACAATCAAAGGATCAACGTGACTACAGGTGATACAGGTGATACAGGAACGCGGTGGCGTATGAATTTGCATCGACTAGAGCGTAGTAAATATCGGAATCTACAAAAAAGATCAAATAAACTGAAATTTGCAAGAAATTATTATTTGTGGATTATATTCCACTGTTCGCGTACGAAAATGAAAGTTATCAATGAGAAAAGAGTAAGATAGAAGCTCCTACGAAGAGTTTATAGTGAAGAGAGCGGAATATTGGGAACCCTGGCAGCAGTTAAATGAGTTTTAAATTTCGTATCTGCAGATGGAAAACGGAGAGATGTCATTACTATACAACTAAAATTTTTCATGATATTAAGCTTTCCGCGCTCAGAAGTGAGAATATAGACAAAATGGCAAAGCTTCTAGTGTTGAAAAATCCTTGAGGTGTTAGCCAAGCAATTTACTCCGTCACGTATCGAGGAGGTGGCTGAATTCATATATGGCCTACGTACCAGCTTGCAAGGTCTACTAAGGCGCAAGGCACCGTTCTTATCGGCCAAGACAATACTGGTACCACTTTGGCGCGTGGAGGACTTGGTTTGTACAGGGCGTACGATCGAGGCAAATGTTAATCATGTACGACACATGATATTTTTAACTAGTGTGCAGTACACTACCACCCAAAAGCATTAGACGAATAATATTAAAGAAAATGTGGGGCAAGTGATCAGCAATAGACCATGTAGTAACCAAAGTAAAATTTCTAGAAGGGGCTTTGAAGTTCACACGAAAACGAATTGCTGCAGTTTATGTGTGAGCCATTTAAAAAACAGACGAAATTTATTGCAAACAGAATGAGAGCAACTGGTTTGCAACATCGGAGAAGTCTGAGCAAATTTCAGACCGGATACTGCATTTTAGAGAAATAAATGATATTAGTAAATTAGTTTTTGATTCGCTCGACTTACTGCTTTTGATTTATTGAAGGCCAACTTTCTCATAGCGAGTATTTGAGCACGTTTAAAATTTGGTGCAAAAAACCTAAATCGGCTTTGAATCCAGAGAAGCCAAAGCTAACTGCTGCTGATGACATCGCTCGCGCAAAAAACAAACCGGGTGGGAGAAAAGCAAAGAAAGGGCCACCGCTGGTGGATCAGATAACATGTAAGCCCTCAAAAGGGTAGTTGTGGATTCGAAGTGCACTAGAAGTTCCGCGTTTTGCTCATCTTTCAACATCACCGTGGTTGCATTTCACACTACGCAGCCGTTAAAAAAGAAGAGACGGCAAAAAAGAAGTTAAAACGTTGTAAATGTGACATATTTTCTTGTTGCTCAGTCATTTTATTGAAAAATTGTTCCAAGTGCTACTTAGAAGACCCTGATGAAACATTCTTCGATAAAAGTGCAAACAAGAAGAAAGCGTTTACATCATTCTTGCATGGGGCAAATGGTATTGCGTCGTTTTCTTGTTCAGCAATCGCGAGTGCTAAACAGCATACATTTACTTCCATAGAAAAACACAATACGATACAAGAGTAGCTGACGTTTCGGCAGTGTCGTCTTTCTTCATAGCCTGGAAGGATATACTGATATACAATTTACTAGGCCAAACGCTTCAAAAAACACAAAAAGGACGGAAAAACTCTATGGTAATTACATGGTCAACAGCTTCTCGAAAAAAACTCACCGCTTTTTTTACGTGCCTTCCCAATGAGGAAGACTAGAACAGCTGATTATGGTCGCATAAGGTTGATGACTGCACCATCCCACATCAGAAATTGATGCGAACATACGGGGTCAGGTCGTGTATGACCTCTGGGACATTCATCCCTGCTATTCATTGCAGGGTTTTTGGCATTTATCCAAAAAGCCTCAAGAAGTTTTTCGCGCTGGTGTTCTAGTCTCCTGCGCAAGGATATTGACTTTTACTTCAAAATCGTCCCCGCTGTGCTTTTGTATCCTATGCGTGCCTAGTGGGGTACTTTGTCTTAGTTTTCGTTTGCCATCTAGGTGTTCTTTAATACGGATACACAAAGGTCTGCCCGTTTCGTCAATATATTCATCTCCGCAATTATTACTAAGAGATCAGGTATATCGTACCTGAACTCATGCAATCACCGTCTCTACCGTAAGGGCAAATTACGCAGTTTGTTGTTTCAAATAGACGGTCATACAGGCGGTTACGAACTAACTGACGACGTAGAGTAGCCAGTGGTATTTCAACAATCGTTACCGATTCCTCTAGACCTGCCCTTCTTAAGCATCGTTTAATCAGCTACGCTTACTTCATCGCTAATAAAGGGCAACATAAAAGGGGACTTTCTTTTGGCCAAGTATTTCGCTTGGGCGCGTCGCTCTCCTTCTAAACTTATCTCGTGGGGTTACTATTTCGTAGCCATTGGAGATAGCTGTTTGCCGACCGCGCCCTCCTTGTGTGTGAAGGGTGGGAAGAAAGGGAAATGAATGAGGATGTTCTCGTTACTTGGCTTTCGGTACCACTTTGTCAGGTAACCGCTACTTGATAGGTTTATTTGAACGTTTAAAAAACGGAAGCCAGTTTTTCTCGGTTTCTTCCCGGGTGAACTTGGTGTACTCAGACTGCTCGTTCAATAATTCAAAGCATTTGTCCATCTCCTCTTGCGTAGAAGATGACAAAACAATCATCTACATATCTGCAGTAGAGTAGTGGCCGGAGATCGAGGCAGGGGCTTCTATCTTAGACATGAATACAATGGCAAGGCTTGGTGCCAGTCGCTGTCCCATAGCCAACCCCCCTTATTTGCGCGAAATATTTCCCAGACCATCTGAAAATCGAGCACTTTAGGCACTCCTTTAGGAGAGCCATTAGCTGCTGAATGGACAAGCCATGCATATTTATTCTTCCTTCATGTTCAACAAGAATTTCGAAGATGGCTTGCATTGCGGAGTCATTCGATACGTTGGTGAACAAAGCAGTAACGTCGAAGGACTCCATCATCTACGCGTTATTAGGAGACCCGTTATGTAGACGTTCTAGGAACATTTGGGTGTTTGTGAGGTGAGCTGGAATGTGGTTAAGCAACTGGGTAAGTATTAGGCTTAAAAACCAGATTGTTCTATCCGTTGGCCCCTTTACACAGCTGATGATTGGGTCTAACCTTAATGATGACGGATTGGTTGACGCAAGATCATCAGATGATACCAACTTATGTGTTTTAATAAGTAGGTATACGACGGGAAATGTTAGTTTATCGATTTTAAAGTGCGAAATAACCGATGATTTCAAACCTGCAGCTCTTTGCCACGCTGACCCTATTAATTGTTTAGCTTTGGGTATTGACTTTTATATTCCTTTTCAGAGGATGGGCGATAGAGGGTAGCATCACTAATATGTTCTTCTGTTATCTCAACATCCAGCTGGCGAGGAATAACTACGAACTCCTCCCCACCCTTATCAGAGCAGTCTTATTGTTTTTCGAGTCTATTATTTCTCTAATTTCTCGCATGCCACATTTTTGTGCGGCTGTGAGGTTAGAGATAAACTTTCTATCGCGGTAGTGATTAAGGGTCTTGAGAACGCCGTCCGAAAACATGCGGAATTTTATGTCAACTCCATCGTTAGGGTCTTGCTTTCTAAAAAAACGTCTTAGGGGAAAGGAGATGGTGGTAGTGACGCCGCCTCTCGATTTTTATCTCTATTTGATGTTTTTTGTTTGGTCTGATAGCGGAGTCGATCTTGAAGCTCATGAAGGTTGCATGCTATCCTACGCAGGGTCGTTTTAGAAGTGGGCTGCGTTGGTGCAAAACTTGGGCCCAATTCTAATAGCGAACGCGCACTCTCAGTTATTGCTATGCCTGCAATCATGTAAACCTAGATTTCCTTAGTGCATTACCAACCCTATTTTGACTATTATCAGAAATGTAAAGAGTTTGTTTGCGGTTGTTTCTTGAAGCTGAGACGTGTGAATTACTCAAAAGATTTTCGAATTTTCGTTGTAAGGTTATTTCGGCATTAGACCTAATCCTAACGATATACCTGATCTCTTGTAATAATTGCGGAGATGAATATATTGACGAAACGGGCAGGCCTTTGTGTATCCGTATAAAAGAACGCCTAGATGGAAAAAGAAAACTAAGACAAAGTACTCCACTAGGCACGCATAGGATACAAAAAGCACAGCAAAGACGATTTTTAAGTAAAAAGTCAATATCCTTGCACGGGAGACTAAAATACCAGCGCAAAAACTTCCTAAGGCTTTTCGGATAAATGCCAAAAAACACTACAATGAATAGAAGGGATGAATGCCTCGAGGTCATACGCGACCTGACCCCGTATGTTCGCATCAATTTCTGATGTGGGATGGTGCAGTCATCAACCTTATGCGACCATAATCAGCTGTTCTAGTCTTCCTCATTGGAAGGCACGTAAAAAAAGCGGTGAGTTTTTCGAGAAGCTGTTGGTCACGTAATTACCATAGAGTTTTTCGTCCTTTTGTAAGTGTTATTGAAACGTTCGGCTTACTAAATTATATGCCAGCATACCCTTCCAGGCTCTGAAGAAAGCGATACTGCCGAAACGTCAGCTATTGTTGTATTGTATTGTTTTTCTATGGAAGTAAATGTATGCTGTTTAACAACCTCGCGATTGCTGAACAAGAAAACGACGCATTCATATTCCAATGCCGGTATTAATAGAAAGTCGATCCTGGGAAGCAATTAGTATTGCTTCTGAGTTCAACATGTCATCGCTTGAGACACTTCTACTCCACTTTGACCAAGTGATTGTAGGTATCCGTTTTCCAACAAGTACTGAAAAGTTCATAGAGGTTATATCTAGATATGCACACTAATTTGGATATTCTAGGCAGTTTTTTCTTTTGTTGAATGATTTCAAAATCAACCATAACGATGCTAAGATAATCACAATTTTGACTTATTATTTACTGCCTACTCTTTTTAGCGGCGGAGTTATGCGTTGCGAAATATAACTTTAATGATGCTGAGATATTTGCAAAACTCTGGACCGCAGGTGCCTATGGTGGGGGAACGAACGCGCTATTGTCCTTTCCGGGGAGTAGCGCGCTCACCACCACACCATGCGGGTCCTTCGTTTCGCCTGTCTCTCAGCTAGTTCTATTGATCTTTTGCCATCAGCAATCACCCGTGAGCGGGATTGTCGTGCTGATGGCAAAGATCAATAGAACTAGCTGAGAGACAGGCGAAACGAAGGACCCGCATGGTGTGGTGGTGAGCGCGCTACTCCCCGGAAAGGACAATAGCGCGTTCGTTCCCCACCATAGGCACCTGCGGTCCAGAGTTTTGCAAATATCTCAGCATCATTAAAGTTATATTTCGCAACGCATAACCTGCCGCTAAAAAGAGTAGGCAGTAAATAATAAGTCAAAATTGTGATTATAACTGCAGCCCTCAGCTTAACTGGGTTCGTTGCCGATTTGGGCCCCCCAGATCAATCCCGCTCACGGGTGATTGCTGATGGCAAAAGATCAATAGAACTAGCTGAGAGACAGGCGAAACGAAGGACCCGCATGGTGTGGTGGTGAGCGCGCTACTCCCCGGAAAGGACAATAGCGCGTTCGTTCCCCCACCATAGGCACCTGCGGTCCAGAGTTTTGCAAATATCTCAGCATCATTAAAGTTATATTTCGCGATGCTAAGATATTTGCAAAACTTGGACCCCGGGCGAGGTCGAACCACGATTTCCCTTTCTGTGGCTCGCGCATTACACACAGCGCCACGGAGGCTCTTGATATGCGCTACTCTCAGTCAGTTTTCTATCTACTAGTGCCATTAGCTATCACCTACCGGCGAGATTGATTTGGAGAGCACGAATCGACATTGAACCCATTTAATTCGAGGCTGTAGAGGAAATCACAATCTTAACCTTCAATTTCTGCCTACCATAAATTTTCGCGGCATGGTATGATGGAGATTACAGCCACAGGCATGCGTTGGCAGTGTTAGGTTGAAAAGTAGCTGAGAGAAACGAGGAAAAAAGGCCCTCATTGGAGTAGCATGCTTTGCGGGTGCCAACGGAGAGGGAAATTCTGGTTCGATTTGGCCAGTGGTTCACGTCTTGTGAATATCTCAGCATCGTTATAGTTGGTTTCGCACAATTCCCCTGACGTGGATATTGTAGTAGGCAGTAAATGAGAAAGTCAAACATTGTGATTTCAAAGCCGTTTGCACCACTTTGTCATTTACGTTCTCTCTAGTGAACCACCTCCAATGTTAACATGTTCGGATAGACGGCTTTGAAGGATCACTAGTGTGTCAGGAACTCATCAGTTCGTCAAATGCCTCCACTGATTAAACTTCCTCGCTTATACAAAAGTAGCTGCACTCTTTCACAGCCAGTTAATTGACCATATCTTTGCACTACCTCCTGTGGAATACTTATTGCCATAAAACTAACTCTTTCGTGACAATAGATCAGGTGTTTACGGGACTATGCCGTTTTTCATGCATAGATCCTGTCGATTTCTTCGATTTATTTATTGTTGATGTATGCGAAAAAAAAGGCGAATGCCTATGCACAAAGGAAGAATGCTGTGTACAGCAATAGTCGAATCTTAAGAAAACTGGTAAGTAATTCGCATGTTTTATTTCTTCTTTGATGTGGTATATCCAGTTTTACCTATTGTTTATGGGGTGCACATCTGTCATTGCACTGCAACCGTTGTTTTACACCTGGTGAGTGTGTTGGGTTGGCTGTTACAGATGTTTACAAAAATCCGACAAATTTCAGATTTGCTGCAAGATTCGCTAGGATAGTCCATACTAGGTAGGCGTACTGATGCAGAAAGTAATTTTTGGCCGTTCTAATGTTTACCAATATAGTTCTGCAAAAAAATGACTTAAATGCAGAAAGTGGAGATATTGTGGGAGAAACTTAAAGTTTGCTTCGTAATTTCACAGAACACATGGTTGCAAGTGAGAAGGAATAATTGGTAATGACTATAGAACTTATTCAGAAAATGTATTTTGTATTTCATTGTAAATAAGTGCTTTAGGTTCCACAGTAAATCTTTATTATATGTAAGCATTAAAAAATTCATTCAGAGGAATAGTCAAATCTTTTTACAGTACTTTCATGCTCCCAGTTGCAAACGTGTTACGACGAAATGTAGCCAAATGATCATAAGGATCTTTAAGTACTGATTAGGGACTCCTTGACTTTCAAGGGCTTCCATGACTGCTTCTATCTCAGTTGAATCAACGGCCTTCTGTAAAAAGGATAAAAGTGAGACAGTGCGGTCTTTTGTACTCTAGTGATACTTCAATAAGCCTTGTCATCGTGTTGATGTGGTACATCGTACTAAATCCTTTTCGAAACCCTGCTTTCTTACATGGGTGAACTTTGTACAGTCTTCTGTCAATCCTGTTTAGGATGACTAGAGTGAAGAGCTTGTAGGCGACAGACAGCAAGCAGATTGGGCGATTGTCGCCGAAATCGTGGAGGTCACCCGCCTTTAACATTAGCACGGTTTTACTGGTCTTCCACTTGCATTTTCCTCGAGCTTTCCTTAGACAACAAGATCTCAACGGCGACGTAGGCATCAATTTTGGCACATTTTTTATAGAAAACTCACAGAATATCTCGCGTGAAAAAAATTTAGCTCTACCCCGCAGCAGCGAAAAAATTGCTGAGAGCGACAGATTCGAGAAACAATAAAATCGAAACTTATTAAACTACAAATTAGTAATGGAGGCTTTGAACCCGCATTTATTCTTCGTCATGAAGATGACGAGGTGACGGACAAGCATTTTCAAGACGTTTTCCCTTAACCTAGTATCGTGTGTTGAAGAATCCAAAAGTCGGTACGAAAAAATTAAACAACGAGTAGGTCGACATATTAAGCGGGGGTGCGCTGAAATGGACCAGGTAGTTCGCAAACTGAAAGTGAGTTACAAACAAGGCCCGTTTACACTTATTTATCAAAATTCGTAGATCAGTTTCCACCGAAGATTCTGCATATAGCAGGCCCTCAACATTTAAGTTTAGCCCATCATTATTTGCAGCCGCTGACCACGCAAAGACTAGCGTCGTCAGCGAGCGCCTGATGAAGTCCTTCGACGTTACCGCACTTTGGGTTCTTGTGTCGAATGGCTAAACCATGCAAGCCACATACGATCTTATAAGACACGAAAAGAGCAATAAGCATATGTAGTTTTTCAATCGTAAAGCTCACGGCCTTTCAAAAGGAATTCCGAAACTGCCCACTCGTTAGAAGCTTCCGGGAAGTGAGTGAGAATGTTGGCAATGGGACAGCGATTTGCACCGCACCGTACCATTGCCTTTGTCTCTAAGGTTGAAGCATAGTAATCGTTAACCAGCCGTTAGTCTATTGTAGGTATAAATCTCACTGTTTTATCATCTGCTTACTCACCACAACAGAAGGTGGAAAATTTTTTGAATTGCTTAACTTGCAATTAAACTACGTCGGATTAACCGGAGAGAAACCGGGAAGAAAGTTTGTCTTCACTGATGGACCTCTAAATCAACCGGTCAAAAAGGCTAAATCACCAAGCGGTACAGAAAGCCAATTAGTGAGAACGTGCTAGTTTATTACCACAGTTTTCATCCCTTACACATAAATGGGCCGTTCTAGGAAACAAATTTCGACCAGACCCCAGTGTGTTCACAAGAAGAGGGCAGATGGAAGAACCGTTGATCCTGGCATGAAATGTGGCAATTTCAAGCGGCTGCAAATCTCTAGCTCCACGGCATAGTCTCAAATGAAACGCAATGTCCTAACGGCAAGATTACAGAGGACAAGCCCCTTTAAATCTGCCCATTATCTTCCATGAATTATAAGAGCAGCACTCTATTTTCTCTAAGAAATTCTTCAACAAAGTCGGTCTGAAGAAATCAACATGAGTGAATGAATTATCACCGAACTAATTAAACACCACTTAGTTCACAGCAAGCTCTTCTCCAGGATACTGTACGCATAGGCGCAGTGGTTGGAACGGCGCTGCAACACACACGTGGAATCGATCCCCGCGCTTATGGCCCACGAAGTCTTCCATCCCTCCGGGGTCGGCAAATTGGTACCGGAGGATATCAGCACTGGCTTGACACATCGGTAGGTCACCGCGAGTCATTTCAGAGGCCAGATATGCATTTAGTCATCTCCAAAACGATGGTTAATGAAGTCGGATGCATGGCGCATCCTTCAGGAATTGATCAACGCCGAGAGCTTTATCCTTTTTTTTATTTATTTTTTATTTTTTTAGTTCACAGCAAGTTGCATGACT
The DNA here is from genome assembly GCA_018806985.1 of Angiostrongylus vasorum. Classification (NCBI taxonomy): domain Eukaryota; kingdom Metazoa; phylum Nematoda; class Chromadorea; order Rhabditida; family Metastrongylidae; genus Angiostrongylus; species Angiostrongylus vasorum. The sequence continues at coordinate 66,351 of JADANN010000101.1, read as the reverse complement.
TTCTGGGTGTAACCCAAAACTGCACAATTTGCCTCAACGTAGAGGCGCTGGTTGAATGAGTTCAGATAGAATATTCCTAGTTTCTCATAAACTATGTGGTTGTGAGTGCATTAGTGGAATTGGTAGACCACTTTGATTTTCCACGCTGCGAAAAAGGCGAAGGTGTCGAAACTTCTGCTATTGCGAACAACTAGTTTAATAACAAAATTCGGTCTATTCATCAAGAAAAGGCCTTCCCACCGAAATAGGTTGTGCTAATGTTCTACCCAATTCTGATAGAGAGCGCGCAATGGCAAGGGGGAATGAATTTTTAATCCTGTCTGAGTCCACAGTTATTCACCACTGATGTAGTTACATACGAATCTGCATTGGTCAGATCCCGGTAAATATCGAGTCCTACACAAAGCGTCAAAAAAATAAGTTTTACAAAGGAAGTTGTTGGATGGAAATGTTCCCTTCGGATTCCAGTTGAAACTCAATCATTACATCAAATTCAGCGGACTCTGCACCTCCTCACTATGGTGTGGTAAGGACCTGTATTATATTATAATGTCTTATGAACTGTTCCACTGTATTATCCTATTCTGTCCAACACTGCAACGTTCTCAGTATTATGCACTGTAGAACACTTCCACAAAGGTGACAAAGATGGACAATCATTTTTTAACACTAAATTTTGTTGTCTGTACTGAAAGACAACAATTTGTTGGTAGTTGCAGTAATACAACAGGTATTGACTACTCTGCAATCGATTTCTTCGGTGTTTTTTTCTTGAATCCGGCGTTTCCATCAGGACGCCTAGCTAAGAGTAAACCAATACCAGGATCCACCACCGTCCTGGTATCAAAGTCGCATGGTGGCAAATCTCCCTCTGATCCACAAGGGCGGCGACTGCCCGTGGTGGTGAAGACCTGGGGCAGACTTTGGGCATATGCAGTTCTCGGCATTCGAGGGAACCACAATGGCTTAACCAGCAGACCTCCAAGAAATGGTGATTATGCTGGAGACTGCAAAACTAGTGTGGACGGGCTGTTCAATTATCAAGTAAGTAAGTTTTTTTTTGAATTCTCCCAGATTTTTGAAGACGACGTCGACGTCATTGATGTTGATAAATCATTAACTCCCGTTAAAATGTAACAGCACGCATGACTCAATATGGCTCAATTGCAGGTACATTACATTAGGATCTGGCTTAGTGTACTGCTTTTAAACATTTTCAGTACGAAAATGGCATGTTACCCGTGACAAAGGGCTGAGTGGCTTCTACAACGACCTTATAGAAAAAGGAGCGTCGCATCAAGCACGCTAGCGGTCGTTAGGCTATAAGTTTCAGTTCAGTCGAATAAAGTGCGGATCGTACAGGTACTAGCACACAACTAAAGTTCTTCTATAACATCAAGCATTTTGCGATCACAAGTGAAAAGATGCTCAATACGGTAAAGGACCCACGGATCTCCCTCAAATGAGCGGTCCTGAGAGCAGGTTAGTCGCGAGGCCACCTGGTGCGTCCCCAGGTAGAGGACAGAGGGTTAATCGCGGATCAAAACCGACCTCTGCTCCCGTGGGAAGCACATGGATCCAGAGCATGAACTCCCTGTTTCTGCTGCGCCGATCTGACGCATACTTTCTTATTTACGAGGCGTATTCAGGCACGCGTGTGTGGGTGCGTTCTAGTTTATGAGCATTGTATTCCAGGAGTTAATTCTGCCAAAAAGCCTGCAATCATGTGACAGGGAAGTATACAGGAAGTGATTAGGAGTCACCTCCAACGAATAAGGTCCAAATCCACTCCAAGATCTCATCTCTGGCAAGCTACTCGTGAGTATATGCAGCACCACTACCACAGCCCAGCAAGCAATACGTGGGTATAAAAAATGATAAACACAGTAAAAGAAATGAGCCTCATTCCCCTGACCCCCAAAAAGAGCCCCAAATTCGGCTGCGTTGGTTAGGGACGAGTAACGAGAGGCTGCTAAAACCTCAGGGCCAATGTAAGCTGCATGGATTGCAAAAAGCTAAGGTGACGATCTGTACCTACAATGCACGCACACTTGCATCCGAGTCCTCGATAGAAGACTTGGTCATGCAAGCAAGAAGCATAAGGTACGATGTCATCGGCCTGGCAGAGAAGACAAGACGCCACCTATTCAACGCCGTCTATGACACCGGAGAAGAACTGTTCCTCGGAACACGCGACAGTAGAGGAGTCGGCGGCGTCGGCGTTCTCGTCAACACGAGTTTGTCCATGAACATTTAGTCTTTCGAACAACTAATAACCAGAATCGGGCGTTTAAGATTAAAAAGATGTGGATCAACATCGGCTTTGACAATCTTCGTCGTTTACGCGTCGACGTCAAACCATAACGAAGAAGAAGTCGAAGCGTTCTATGCGGACTTGGAGAAGTTCTACAGAGAAGACCATACATTCTTCAAGATCATCATTGGAGATTTTAACGCCAAGATTGAAGGGGGGATCTTTCAAGTTGATGGCTCACTTAATTTGCCGTAAGTACAATGCTACAATAGGAAGGCGATCTGTCCGACAATCGAACACGTCTTATGTGTGGCTGCGAAGGGCACACTGCAAAACAGTTGCCGCCTCAGTCTCAAAAGAAGCTCCAGAAGACCGGAGAAGTTGTATTGGCCGCTACAAATTATTAGCAAGCAAACTGAGCTCCCATACCAGCACACGTTCCAAGCCAGTCAGGACTATTTGCAGCCAAGTCAGCACATTGTTCTAAACAGACCTTGCTTAACGATAAGCGCAAAAAATATCGGTGATAGACGTTAAGGGAACTGTATTTTTAGAAACTGACTTTCCTCTAAGATCGGAATGAAGAATCAACATATGATTTGTTCTACTCTGTTCTCCTCCGTTCTTAAAATATTGTCACTCTATGTGCTAGTTGATAATGATGCCGACTGTTGCACGATGCATCGTCAAGAGAAAAACAATCCGTTTTCACCGAACATTCAGTATCGATAACTGTCTTGTAAAAAATAAAAGACCACTGTCGAGTGAGGTTACTTCATTCGGGCGGTGCTTCTCTTGTTTCGACTAGATGCGAACGTCAAGACCGACATCAGAACAAGGAACAATTATGGACAACACAATCCACTCTGGACAACGCGGTTCTGAGGAAGGCGAAACAGCGGAACCTTCAGCCGATTAAGGTTTTTTTTCAACCTCTTATTAGCTTAACTACGTACGAAATACGTTTCATCGGCCATTTTCTAGTACGCTGGTATGTGAAAGATAATTTTTTGAATGGAGATGAAAAGTGCAACCAAAATGACTTTGTTCAAAAAGTTCTGGACAAGTTAAGCAGCGCAGAAATTTTCTGTGAGTACATATGCTTCCGGCACCACATGCTGTGCACTTACGAAACGTTTCTTTTTAGATTGGTCTAATAATCCTTGCAGATAATAAATGTATGGGGTTTTAAAAATTGTGAAACGGACTTCTTGACGCAGCATTTACAACACAAGTTGAATGGAGGCTGTGGGAATAAGAATTGAAGTGCCATAATATTGAATGGGATAGTGTGTTCCTTGCCCATCGAACGCCACGTCGAGTATTTCAATCCTGGACATACATCCAATCTATGGAGTTCAATCTCTGGCCAATTCATAATGTCAGACGAGGAATTCAAAATCATAAAATCATGTCTTTCATTACGAAAGCGCCGAACTTATGGACAAAATAGACGGAACCGTTTTCAGTGACGAAATAAAGATCACATAAAAAGAGTTCCGAAGATGAGGAGTACCAATTACTTTTGGTTATCAACTCAAATTTGAATTTTGCTAGGGTCCACATCGTGGTGAAGACCTCGATGCGCCCATGCAAAGTTGAGCAGCACCCCGCCCACTGTGTGCTCCCGTCTATGACGTCAGTTGGTCAGACGACCGGTGAAAGGCTACGAAATCTCCAGTTACGCAGGACTTCACATAGAGATTGTTTCTTGCTGTGCACGTATGATGCTAGAACACTCTCAACAGACGCCAGTCTTCACTCAGTAGATGAAAAAACAAGGCGATACAAGAACTTAGTCAAGTGTTGAAAGTGAGTGTACAAAGAATGTATTTGTGAAAGAAATAGGAAGTTATCACCAGTCTATCAAAAAGGATGTGAGCATGAGATTGAAAGCACAGATGGATTCATCAACCTTCTGGGTGAAAATTAGGGTATTATAATTGTAAGGATAACTGCAGAATTTGGCATTGTCTGCGTAAACACAGCTATTACTGTTTTAAAAAGTAAGCTGTACCTGTAAAAAGCTTTTCTCTGTCAGAAAGGGTTAAAAATGGGATGAATTAGCAACAAAAAGTAACAGAAATGGATGAAGAGAATGTTCTACTCAGAGATGAATCAGATGTAAAGGAATTTCGTGAATATGGATGGTTATAAAAGGTTAAAGGATGAAAAAAAAAGGATAAAGCTCCTGACGCTTATCAATTCTTGAGGGATACGTCATGCATTCGACTTCAGTAAACATCGCAAGAGGTGATTGAAAGCATACCTGGCTTTTACAGCACTCGCATTGGCCCACCGATGTACCTACTCAATACTGATATTTTCCCTGATAGGTCTGGCACCAATTTCCCGATCCCAGAAAGATGGAAGGCTTGGTGAGCATGGGACGCGGAGTTTGATCCCATATGTATTGCACGGCGTCTCCGACAACTGCCCCACACGCGCCCCTTACAAAAGGTTTTATAAAAGACAAAGACCAGGATACAAAAGAGGAAATGTGAGCATAATTGGAGAGCTAAATAAAAGTGAAGTTAAAGTATCGTAGATGGTGGAAGGATGTTGCAAAGGAGGACTTTTCGAATGTAGTATTGAAATGTGTTTGTTTGGATAGAAAAAGTCTGGACAGGCAATAATTCTCGGTAATTTAGGTTGGATATAAAATATTCTTTTTGCTACTACATCTACATGACCTGGATCCAGCTAAAAGGTTCTGATTCGCCATCAAAGATAGGGATTAAAAAAGTGCTGTCGGACTTTCGACTTGTGACCAATTCGACCATCAGCTCTCTTCTTCAGCATTTAAGTGAACCTTCCTCAGGTTAGCTATATAACATCCAGAAACGTAAGTATTATAAGAGCTATCCTTACACTGTGACAGTTTACCATTTCATCGTGGCTAAGAGGTATTGGGTGTCGGGGTGTGATGTATGTAAAGGGAGGGGGTGGGGTGTGAGGGCAGGGGGGAGGGGGGTTGAGGTAAGGGTTTGAGGGGAGCGGGAGGGAGGCAGGATCTCTCAAGATGAGGAGTCCGGCATTACCATCAGAAAGTCCAGCTGAGATTAAACCAGATCCTGGATCCACTACCGTCCTGGTATCAAACTAGTCGCAGGGTAACAACTCTCCCCTCTTATAACTTCAACGAAGCTGAGATATTTGCAAAACTCTGGACCGCAGGTGCCCATGGTGGGGGAACGGACGCGCTATTACACTTTCCGGCGGCTAACGCGTTAACCACCACATCATGCGGGTCCTTCGTTTCGCCTTTCTCTCCCTCGTATCCACAGCGACGGTGACTGCCTGTGATGATGGCGACCTGGGGGGCGGCTAGGCTGACTTCGGAGCTCCAGAGGACCACGATGACTAGGCCAATGAGACCCGAAAAGTGGAAATTTTGCTGGGTTCTGCACAACGAGTTAGTACAGGCCGTCCAAGTATCAAAGTAGGTAGCCTCTTTGATGAATCACTAATATGCTAAAGTTATTTACAAAACATCAAGAAGCTTCGAAAGTAAAAGATTAACTGATCGATAGTCTTTATATAAACTGCCTACCACTTGAGCCAAAACCATCTGCATTCCGATCAGTTTCCTCCGTACAAAATTTCTCTGTGTTATCCCAAACTTCACAAAATGCAGAAACCATAAAAATTTGCGCAATCCTATCCTAAACTAATTAAAATGTAGAAACAATGATTAATTGTGCAGTCGTATCTCCCCTTTTCATTTCATATGGTTGGTTACCTAAGTCAATTAGACAAACTTTAACTTCACCTCGATAATCAGAATCTAAACTATCTAGAGAATTTAAGGCAGTAACCCCACGTCTTGAGGCAAGGCCAGTATGTGGACGGACTTGCGCCTCAAAACCATTTGGTATTACAAATGCAGTTGGAACAATTTCACTTGGAATAAGAATTACAGTTGGAACAAGTAATCTTGCTAGTGGATTTAAAACCACCGAACCAAGTAATTTTATTCTCTACTGCATGTACTAAAACTGGATTTATACTAAGCTGTTTTAATAAGAGAACTTTATTCACAAAAGTATTCTTCATCTCTTACCTTAGTTAATTTATACTTAACTCACGCTCTTATTTAATGGATTAACACAATTCCATTATCAATCCATTTTTGGATAGTTCCTAGAATAGGATTAATGTTTTTATTTACTGTCTATCACAATTTTTCACGGCGGGGTATAATGCGAAGGACAACCACAATGACGCTGAGATATTTGCAAAACTGCGGACCGCAAGTGTCTGCGCTGAGGACGAACGCGCTATTACACTTTCCGGCGGCTAACGAGTTCTCCACCACATCATTCGTGTCCTACGTTTCGCCTGTGTCTCACCTAGTTCTTCATTCTAGAAGAAGCCACACAGTGTGGTGGTGAACGCGTTAGCCTGCGGAAGGTGTGAAAGCGCGTTCGTTCAACACCGCCGACCACTTGCGGTGTGGAGTTTTGCAAATATCTCAGCATCATTGTGGTTGTTTCGCACATAATAACATGTGCTCCTTTGTTTCGCATTCTCTGGAACTGATTCATCGGGAAATGATTTCATGTGTGAAGCTCCAAGTATGCAATTGCTACTTGGTATCATCTTCCTTGCCATTATTGTGCGAATGACATTGGTAGTATGCATACCATAATTTTACTACTGATGTAACATGAGAGTAAAAAATATTAGGCTGGCGTTGTGTGGACATCGGAAACAATTTACAAAATTTAGAAAAAAAAATGATGCAGTAAAAAAGGTGGAAAGTCCTTTCAACTCTAGTCAAAAAGAATGATCAATCTAACTTTATTTCAAACACTACAAAATGACATTTGTCTTGATAAGTAGGAGTTCTACGTTTCTTTAAAATTTGGTATACAGCGAGTAACCACCAAAGAAGCGTCCTCAGTCGTTCCAGTCGTATCTCCTGAAATAAAAAAGGAAATGATGCCCTAAGTTCTTCAGCAGTTTCAAGTTCATTCAGTGGATTTAAATACTGGAAACAGCTTCCTTGTACCTAACGTGTAAAGTTATAGTAAAGTCAAGTTCTTCAATTTCACTATACTTCACTCCACATATCAACAATCAATCCCCCTACGCCAGCCATTTGACCCACTAGAATCTTGTGGCTTACGCTCACAGTGGTTTTGAATACTTAGAGTGCGAGTTGAGTTTTTTTTTCTACGACCTTTATCCCTATACTGTCGATCATCGAAATGAGGAACGTCCTAAATTCCACTAACGAAGCAAATAAATGAAAATATGCTCCCCTACCACGCCGTTGTTAACCACTGTTTTTCGAAAAGTGATGAGGACAATATGAATGAGTGTAAGTCACAGCAGTAGTTGTTAAGACAAGTCATGAATAAACATTTCTGCTAAACGGACCAGCACCATGAGATGATTGTGAAGGCACGGTCAGTTGTATTCGCGCAAAGTTCTCTTCTAGCGATTGCTGGTTGTCTTGCTGTTCGACCGACTTTTTTGTTTGGCTTTCAGCTGCTGCATTGGAAGACGGCGAGCTGCATGTCGGCTGAGTTTTATCCACGCTTCCCTGTCGATGGAAATTTCTATGGTGATGAAATTAGTTTTTGAGCTCGAAGGGAAAGAAGATCGTACCACTAGCCGTTCAGAGGACTTGACTATGCAGATTTCTCCTGGCAATTCATCAGGATCGCTTTCGTAGTCACTGAGTTGGGAAGTCACCACTTTCTGTTCATCGCAAACTTTCTCTCGAGCCTGTTAACCTAGTGATTTGAATCTTAAATTCCTTCCTTCAATTGGTAAATTTTGCACCAGTGCTTCAAAATCGCAGTTTCTGCACTTTGCAAAAAGAAATCGCGATATAACAAAACTACGACACGCGTCTTTGAATGCTAACGGCAGTCGTTAATGTAACGTTCATTAACGATTTGCGGTTCCATAAGGATGAAATCCCACGCCCGGCTTAGAAAACGTGTGTATGGAAATTCATCCTGCTGTCAAAACTACAAAACAGGAACTAGGCATTATGAGCTTAGAAACTTTTAATCAACAAGAACTATGAGGATGCGTTATGACTGAACTAAAAGCGGACCATGTGGCTTTACCCCTTCATTTGTTTCCCACCATTTTTTTCCCACATTTTCCACTATTGACACTGTAAAAATCTTTTTCTGATTAGGATTAGCAAAGCGCTTTAAAAAATTAACATTCGCAATAATTAAGTTAGTAGAACTTCAACGAAGCTGAGATATTTGCAAAACTCTGGACCAGAGTCCAGAGTTTTGCAAATATCTCAGCTTCGTTGAAGTTATATTTCGCAGTATACCCTGCCATCAAAAATAGTAGGCAGTAGCAAAAAGGTTAAAATTGTAAGTTAGTAGAACTATTGATCAGGTATCCATGCTAGTTTTTAAATCATCACCTTACGGATGTAAATGTAGTGGTCGTTTTTCTTTTCCACACGAGCCCTTGCCGTCCAGCCTTCTTGGTCACTATCACTAAGCTAAAAAGAAGTCAGTGGAGGTGTAGAATTCAAAGAAAATTACATGCGATTTGGATAAAACAAGTAATAGAGATTCATTATTTTCAAATTTGCTGGAGTTCTTTATCATAAACATAAGTTCAAGACTAATGATTTGAGTCGATTGGTGGAAATGAATACTAGCCAAACTATGCCAGTGATATTGATTTGGTGGGATAAATTACTGAACATGTGGACACAAATATGCAAAAGAATGTCATTGAAACCTCACACACTTTCTTATTTATGTAAGACGAAACTCCAGCAAACCAATCCCTCAGACTTGTCTATCTTGGAAGCCAATACGGGCAACCATTTGAGTGCAACATCGTGCAGAAGAAGGAGGGAGATTTACGTAACAGAGCTTGTAAATGTAACATAAGAAAATATAAACTTGTAACATAGACAGTGTCAAGGAAATAGTGATGAAGGAGGAAAACAAGGCTCTCTAATCAAGTTTCCGAGTTATCTCCTCCTTAAACGGTGTGTAAAGCAATCGTAGGGTTCACTACCATCACAGAAATCGCTGCCGTTAAGGAAAAATTCGAGTAACAAGGCAACTGACTTCCTTCCAATGCACGCTGGCTAGCAACTGCCTATGAAGATTCCACAACTCTATGTTGCGTCCGAAACCACACACGAGCCGGTGCACCTCTATACAGGACTCTTGCAAGACACCAAGACGAGTTTAAAGAACTGCACAGAAAAACAAGACATTTGGCGAGTGGTCATCTAAGTAGGCAAGTAATTCATATCCAGTGCTCATCTTGCCTACACATCTTCGGAGCTACGAAATTCAACGCAGTTGTAGTCGGCATTACCAAAATTCCCATGTTGAGGGAAGAAGGAATACGCTAACTCAACAAGAGCACGAAATGTTTCAGAAGTTCTAATTGCGACCGATAACGAGGTGATGGATTCCTTGATAGATCGAAGTCGCTAAAGATGGAAATACTTCGCAAAGGAAGCGCTATAAAACTGAAAAAGACTAACTAGATTTCAAGCAAGGTTAGCCGACTAACGGGATGTTTTGACGAAACAGCAAAAATACCTTTTCACCCAAAAGCTCAGCACCAGCAATAGACCTCTGCATGCCAACGAAACTGGAAGGATTGGACAATTCTAGCACTCACGACGATCAAATGGCGGGCATTTTGGCAGTTGGTGGAGACCTATCAAGAGAGGGTTATATGATATGGACGGATCTGATATTGACCAATATGGACGAAAGGTTGATCGGTCCAATAGGTCAACATTAACAGCCCAGCACTTGCACAAGTGTCTAGATATTTTGATAGTCGATTAATGTACGAGAAACAAATTCTATTTAAAGACAAATTTTAGTGAATTGTTTGGTAAGCTATGTTTGAAAAAAGTGAATAGGTTGCGAAATTTAAGCTGAATTAATATTTGGTTTTTTTGGTTTATTTGTTAAAAAAATAATGAAATTTAGAGACATATTTCCCACCTTATTCGTTGATATCACTATCGGCAATGTCTAAATCTCTGTATCTTTGAAATGATCTGGTGATTAAATTCAAGCAGAATGATGCTGAGATATTTGCAAAACACAGGACTGCAAGTGTTTGCAGTGGGTAACGAATGAGCTATTAACCTTTCCGGAGGCTAACGCGTTCACCACCACACTATGCGAGTCCTTCGCCTGTCTCTCAGTCTGGAGACGATTAAATTGCCGCACGAACTACACATAAATTTGGGCAAATTTGAAATGTTTTGGATTTTAGTGCAGCTTTGAATTGACGGCAAGATTTTACTAGCAAATTTGATTTCCACCGCGGTCGTTGTGTTCGACAGTATCCATTGCGTTCCCCTTCCAATTTGTAGTTGTACGTGGATGAGCAAAATTATGATATTTATTCAATTAGTAACTGTTGGTATATGCCAATCATAAGATGAATTTAGTAAAAGTCATTTTTTCAAGTACACGCAAAATTACACGATAAGTCATGGATAGTAGAGATAGGTTACTGGAGTACTTTCGTTACCACATCGATTTCTATTTGATAAAGCTACAATGTTTTCCTTGTAATTTTAGCGAAGGACAAAGCTGTATACTGATTTCGCAAAGACAATGCAGAATTTCGAAAAACTGTTGGTTCGTACCTTATCCCAGAATGGCATACTGTTGTTAACAACTTCGGAGAACGAAGAAAACACCCTTCCGTGATACTCCTCCAAACACGCACGCATCGTCTCGGCAAACATCGAAAGTCCAGCGGGAACGAAAATGCGCCGAACCTGTTGATTCTGAACATATGTATTATGGCGAATTTCGTCAAGATTCTTGTGTTAGAAGCAGTACCTTTCCCACGTTTTTCCACCGATTGCGCACGGGAATCGAGTTGTGGTCCATCTCTGTGGGAAGTGGTATAGTTCTGAATGTAGGTTCTCTCCGTTCACCACTTAGTTCTGCATGCCTACAACGGTTCTCTAAAGCTTCAACTGTGTGAGTGCAAAACTCGTTATTTCGACTTAAAAGAACATGTGACAAATATGACTACTATCGCTGAACCTGTTACTTACACCCTTGAGTCTTTGGAATTCGACATCCAATTGATGGGTCCTGCCATTGAATATCAGATCTGAAAATAACCACTCCGTGACGATAATAGAAAGGGGTAACGTTGGAATGCAGCATCTTATGTTGTGAAAAATAATGAAATCTGCTCCTGTATTGTATTCTGGATATTACCACTATCGTCGGAGCCTCTCTATTTATTTTTATTTCTATCCATCTGACAGCAAACAAATTAGCAAAGCTGATTATTGTAATACCGTGTAGCTCTATTTAAAAGACGTGTTAGCATGATGACTGTCGGACCTACCGTGAAATGCAGATGTGTGAAATTGGGAAGGACCTAAAAGTCTTTTTCACTCTTATCTTCTCGTCGATATCACTATCAAAAACACATTTATTTCTTCAATGAAATCATCAGCTGACGTGTTGGTCGCACTGGCGATTTCAAAACAATTCGAGTTCTAATGATTTCAAATAAAATAGAATGTAGGATGCCATTGCACCAAAGTGGTATTACCAACTGTACTTGTCAGGGATCACCCCACTTGGAAACACTTCTGTCTCAGGATTCCAGGGAGATTCGACTCATTCAGCATTTTGTGGCATTCATCAATAAAACGAAAACCTCCAAGCAGCAGCCGAACCCACGCTTAAAATTCTGAAGACCTTTGTGTGTGGTGTGTACAAGGAGAACAAAGCGAATGCAAGCGCTAGGATCCGCAAACTCTGTCTACCAGGTAATGTTAAAAAAGAAGGAGGCTTAATGTGAAAATCTTTGGACTTTTCACTTTAACAGCTAGAAGAGTGAGCGTTTCATTTTCTTCTTTTTATTTTGTCGTTTTTTTTTCTAATTTAAAAATCGACTGTAGACTGCTACAGTAAAAATCTCAACTTCCATTTTCTAAAAATCTCACACAACTTCAGCGAATTTTTGCAGCGTTTGATGGTGTCGAACTTCGACATTCAATAAAATACATCCTTAAAAAATAATCAACTTGGTCAAAGGAGAGCTGAATTTCAACCGGAAAGGACGACTAAGGGCAAATGAATTCGAGCAATGGCCTTTGCGGTGGGATAAAACTAATTACAGTGTAGAAAACATCTTTCCAAAACAACAGAATACGTCTTTACCAGGCGCGATTTTACAGAATATCTCAAACTGATATTTTAATTTGAGAGAAAGGCGTTACCCATCAACGTTGATCTTCGCATGGAATGGTCAGTGCAAGACTTATAGAAAGCGGTGAGTGTGCTAAGAAACTATTTTGTCTTCAAAGAGATTGAAATTGTTAAGGATATGGAGGCATTTGGCTTGCCAGATTACACTCAACTTGACCTTTCTAGGATTTCACGAAGGCGAAATCTGCCTAATAGTCAGGTCTTGTGAATAAACACTATAAGAACAACCTTATATCTCTAGCACAGAAATTCATAATAAAATGTGTAGTGAGTCAATAGTATATGATTTGCTCCTCGGTAAACCGTCTATTTTGCAACAGTCAAAAAGTTTTCGCCATTTAATAACGCTGTTTCCGTCAAAGCCAATGTTTGTTCTTCGCAGAAAACTCAAGAAAACAAAGAAGATGTTATGGCTCAAAAGTAGGGTTTTCGTATGCATTCTACTCAAACTACATCAATTAGCCGAGAGAGACGAAAGTTCTCATCGCTAGTTAAATTCTATGAAACTCTGTATCTTCTCAAGCTTTACATACTGCGAGCAGTCCAGATTGTTCCACTTCACATGGACAAATCAGCATCGTTGAAATCGACAATTCAAGAGCAAAATTCCTGCGCTATTTTTAATACATCGATTCACGGTGACTTCACTTTCAAACAAGCCGTTTTGTTACAATTCTGCTTATCTCATTTTCATCACGTAATTCTGCAAGCAATCTTCTTCCTGCTCTAAAATTCTATAACATTTACAGTAATGAATGGCATGTCTCGTTTTGGAACAAAAGTATTATTAAAATTTTTCACAATGTAGTAGAAAACTGTCCATTTACTTCGCATTTTACTTTTAATCAACCACTTTTATAGAGGATATTCTACTCCTTAAAGAGATTTTCTGTCTCGTCACGATATCCATATCCTTACTGCTTTATTTGCATGCTAATTCCTACGCATCACTTGTGCCAATTCCCCACGACCATTAAAAGCTCATGAAGGCCTTCGCTCTTTCCTATAAAATCGTTCTTTCTACTGCTTTTGGCGAGACGGTGGCCGTGAGCAGTTTGCCTAACTCCATGCATGCTATTTTCCAATTTATCGAGAATACTCTCTACCTCTACAAAATGTTATCTGCCTCTTACGTTTTAAGTCTATTTTTCTCCACACAACTGTTATCTAATGTTGTAAAAAAATAGTTTTTTCTTTCCACACTTGGATATGTTCAGGGCGATGATTGTAAATAATTGGTGACATGGCATTGGCCACCCTGTAGCCCTAGCAGCCGCGTCCACCATTGACACTTCTTGATCACTCGCTTCACTCATCGCACTACTATAAACCTCTAATAACCTAATTCTAGGATTGTAACTGCAGTGCCAAGAAAAATGCTGCTATTGTGATGTCATAAGATAACCACTGCCCATTGACCCACGCAATAGAACTTGTAGTGCACAGATATATTCACTGTTTTTTCTTCATGAGCAAACATGAGGTTGCCATTAAAGCATTTCTTAATACCCTATAAATAACATATATGTAGTTTCGCCTTTTTTGAGAGCCTATAAACACCTCCTTTTCACTCATAGTTTTGATGTGCTTAAGTCCTACGGTTGTTATTCGAGATTAGTTCCATGCAGTCCCACACGGGTGAGAAAAATGCACGGGTCAGATCAAAAAATCAATCTGAGATATGGAGCGAGACCACATATGATCATTAGGCACTCCTTCTTGTGGTTCAATTTTGGATTTTTCGAGATTCTCCAAGACCCTTCAAAACTTCTACGCACTAAATTTTTAGACTGCTACGCCAGAATGATTACCACGGAGGCTCCGCATACGAGGGATCTCGAGCACGTTAGTCACGAGGCTACGTGGCGCGTCCCCAGGTGGCGGATAGGGGGATTAGTTGCGGGCCAAAAGCAACCGTATATTTCCTTGAGACGCAGGTGGATCCAAGGGATGGATTCCCTGTTTCTGCTGCTCCGATTTGGCACATACTCTCTGTATTTACGTGGCGTATTTATGCACGCGTGTGTGGGTGCGTTCAAGTTCATGCGGATTGTATTCTACGAGTCAATTCGGATAAAAGCCTGCAATTAAGTGAGAGGGAAGTACATAGGAGGCGGTAGGATTCGCCTCCAATAAATAAAGCTCCATGTCCACACTGGGAGAGCCTGGCAAGCTACCCGTGAGTATACCCAGCCCTCGCCTTAAGGGGTCAAGGTGCTTTAAGTAGGCATCAAAAAAGTTAAACACAGTAAAGTAAGCGGGCCTCATTCCCCCTGACCTCTGAAGAGCTGCCGATTCAGCAGCGTTGGGTAGGACGAGTACGGAGAGGCTGCTAAAATCTCAGAGCCAACAGAGGCATCCTGGATCACGAAGAACTAAGATGACGATTTGTGCCTACAATGCACGCGCACTTATATCCGCGTCCTCGGTAGACAACTCGATCATGCAAACGAGAAAGATAAGGTACGACGTCAACGGCCTGGCCGAGACAAGACGAGGCCACCCATTCAACACGGTCAATGAGACCGGAGAAGAACTGTTCCTCGGAACATGCGACAGTAGAGGGAATTGGCGGCGTCGGCGTTCTCACCAAAACGAGTTTGTTCATGAACATCGATTCATTCGAACAGCTTACAACACCAATCGGACGTTTACGATTAAAAAGATTTGGTTCAGTACCGGCATTGGCAAACTTCGTCGTTTACGCGCCGACAGTAAACTATGACGAAGAAGAGGTCAAAGCGTTCTATACGGACTTGGAGAAGTTGTATAGAGAAGACCACACATTCTTCAAGGTCATCACTGGAGATTTAAACGCCAAGATTGGACCAAGAAGAACATCTGAAGAACGTCAGATTGAGACCCACGGGTTAGAATAGAACGAACAGGCAGAGTAGCTCTCTGAGTTTATGATGACGACCAAGACCGTCCATGGTAACTCGCAATTCCGAATGCACTACCTTCAAGGCTAGACGTGGGAGTCTCCCCAGTGGGATAATCACCTGTTGTCCTATTGATCGTCCACTGACGCAGCCGCCAGGTTTCTGACTCATACGTTAAGACAGAAAAAACCGTCGAGTCGAAAAAAGATGGCCACGGAGTCGGGTGTTCTTTGTTGTCTTCACTACATCCTTGGTGCTCTTGAAAGTTCTCCAAGCCGCTCGCTTCCATCTGCTCAACATTGAAGCAAAGTCGTTCGTCATGTAGATTTCCCGACCTAGATAGACCTAACTGGATCATTCGGAGATATTCGTTCCATTGAGCGTGAATGGGGCATAGGAAACCAGTTCGTTCCCGTGAAAGTCGTTTTTTGTAAGAATTAGTCGAAGGCCAATTTTTTCACAGGCTTTAAAAAAAGTCGCAAGCATTCGTTCAGCTTGGCTAATGTTTAGTGTTATAAGGACGATGTCATCAGCAAAGCGAACGTGGTGTAAATGCCGACCATCGATTTTCACTCCCGTGTTATCCCATTCCAATGTTCGAATGACGTTCTGGCGGCGTGGCAGTAAATAATTTCGGCGAGATGGTATCGCCTTGCCTAACTCCTCTTTTGACGTCAATGTTAATATCGTTGCAGAATGGTGATATGTTGGTTGTGAAATTTTTTGTAAAGCTCACCAAGAATCTTTATGCACTGAGAAGGGAATTCGTGACTATCAAGGCTTCCATGACTGATTCTATCTCATTTGAGTCAAATGCCTTGTTTAAATCGATGAAAAGTGAGACAGAGCGGTCATTTGTACTCTAGCGATACTTCAGTGAGTCTTGTCAAAGTGTGGATGTGGTCCATCGTACTAAATCCCTTTCGAAATCCTGCTTGCTCATATGGCTGTCCTCCTTCGTCCAGTGTTCTGTCAATCCCGTTTAGGATGAGTCGAGTGAAGAGTTTGTGGACGACAGACAGCAAGCAGATTGGGCGATAGTTGCCGACATCGTGGAACTCACCCTTCTTGAACATTAGAGCGGTCTTACTGGTCTTCCATTGAATAAGGACCTTGCATTCAGACAGGTAACATGTGCAGAGCTGAGCCAGTGCGTTTACGAGGACTGGCGGAAGGTTCTTCAGGTGTTCAGATCTTATCCCGTTCGGATCTGGTGCTGTTCGATTTTTCACCGATGAAATGGCATATCGGATTTCGGAAGGGAGAACTGGTGGTACAACATATCCATCCTCTTTTATTTCATATGACGGAAGGTGGACGAGGCTATCGAAGAGATCTGAGTAGTATTCGTGAAAGATTTTCTCCATTGCCTTTCTGCACGCTGCAACACCAAATCGGCGCGCAGAAATAGAGAGTCCATGCCGTGGATACACCTGCGTCTCAGAGAAACATACGGTCGCTTTTGCTCTGCGCTTAGCTCCATATCAGCAACCAGGGGGATCCGCCACGTAGCTTCACGAATAACCAGCTCGATATCCCTGATATGAGGGACCTCCGTGGCTGTGGAGAGTACCATAACGAAATAGACCACATTATAGTAAACTGAAGGTTTTGCCTAACCGATGTCGCTGTTGTCTCACAATTTTACACGGGATCAGATCACTGCCTTTTTTAGTAGAAGACTCCATTTCTCGCAGAAAGGAGGAAAAGCCGCTAAATTCAAAAAATGAGGCCCCAAAACCACGAGGTCAAATCGTTCCATAGGGACTTGGAGAAGTTGTACAGAGAAGACCACACATTCTTCAAGGTCATCATCGGAAGCTACCCAGTACGAGTATACCCAGCCCCTCACGTTCAGAGCCCAGCAAGCTATACGTAAGTATAAAAAGCTGAAAACAGCAAATGAAACGGGCCTCATCCCCTGACCTCGAAAGAGCCTCCAATTCGGCAGCGTTGGGAAGGACGAGTACGGTGAGGCTGCTAAAATTTCAGGGCCAATGGAACTTGTTGTATAACGAACTAAAGTGACGAAGACCACACATTCTTCAAGGTCGTCATTGGAGATTTTAACACCAAGATTGGACTAAGAAGAACGTCTAAAGAATATCGCATTGGGACCCCGGATTAGAATGGAACGAACAGGGTGAGCGGCTCTCTGAGTTTATGATGACGACCAAGGCCATCCAACTTAACTCGCAATTCCAAAAGCCACAAACTCAACGCTGGACGTGGGAGTATTCCAATGGAGAGTACCATAGCGAAACAGACCACATCATAGTAAATAGAAGGTTTTAGCTAACCGATGTCGCTGTTGTCCCAAAAATTCTACGAAGCATCAGACCACTGCCTCCTTCGTGCAAGATTCCATTTCTCGCATAAAGGAGGAAAAGCCGCTAAATTCAAAAAATGAGGCCCCAAAACCACTATAAATTGGAACTTATTCAACTCATTTGTTGGCTGTTGGGAAGATGCCGTTGTAGATAACATCGACGAAGAATACGATCGGTTCACTAAACATTTTGACATTAGTGCAATGAAAGCTGAGAGTTCGAAAGTCCCCAAGGGACGTCTGTCCCAAGAAAGTCTCGAGCTGATACGCCAGAGTGGAGTCGCACAAGCTGCAGGTAACCGCGAACTAACGTCCGAACTTGCAAAACAATGCAGGCAGTCAATAAAAGAAGATCTTAAGGAGAGAAGAGCAGCAGTAGTGGTCGAAGCCGGAGAGACTGGGAAAAGCATTCGCAAAGCCCACCGGGGCTTCGCCAATTACAAGACCAAGATGATTGCACTCCGACGCCCAGACGGAACAGTTACAGCGTCCAGAAAGGCAATGGAGAAAATCACTCACGAATGCTACTCAGATCTCTTCGATAGCTACGTCCAACTTCCGTCATATCAAGTAGAGGAGGACGGATATGTTGTACTACTGGTGCTCCCTTCCGAAATCCGACATGCCATTTCGTCGGTGAAAAAAAATGAACTGTAGCAGGTCCGGTTGGGATAAGATCTAAGCACGTGAAGAACCTTCCGCCAATCCTCGTAAACACACTGGCTCGGCTCTTCACACTTTTCTGAATGCAAAGTTCCTATTCAATGGATGACCAGCATGACCTTGCCAATGTTTAAGAAGGATGAGCTCTACGATATCGGCAACTATCGCCCAATCTGCTCGCTGTCTATCGTCTACAAACTTTCCACTCCAGTCATCCTAAGCAGGATTGACAGAACAGTGGACGAAGGGCAGTCTTGTGAACAAGGTCTCACTTTCATCCATTTAAAGAAGGCCTTTGCCTCAATGGAGATAGAAGCAGTCATGGAAGCACTTGAAAGCCAGTGCTTCCATAGTCAGTACATAAAGATTCTTCGTGAGTTGTAACAAAAAATTTCACAACTAAGATATCACCATTCTACGACGACATTGACATCGGCGTCAGAAGAGGGGTTAGGCAAGGCGATACCATCTCGTCAAAATTATTTACCGCCGCCCTCGAGAACGCATGCGAACATTGGAATTGGACAACATGGAAGTGAAAATCGATAGTCGGCAATTACACCATCTTCGCTTTGCTGATGACATCGTCCGTATAACATCAAAAATTAGCCAAACGGAACGAATGCTGGTCCGCCTGTGAGAAGATTCGTCTTCGACTAAATATCACAAAAACGATGTTTACGAGGGACGGATTGGTTTCGTATGCCCCATTCATGCTCAATGGAACGAATTTCTCCGAATGCTCCACTTACGTCTATCTTGATCGGGAAATCAATATGATGAACGACTTAGCTCCAGA
The DNA here is from genome assembly GCA_018806985.1 of Angiostrongylus vasorum. Taxonomy (NCBI): domain Eukaryota; kingdom Metazoa; phylum Nematoda; class Chromadorea; order Rhabditida; family Metastrongylidae; genus Angiostrongylus; species Angiostrongylus vasorum. Next base: position 47,204 of record JADANN010000101.1, on the reverse strand, counting down.
GTTGAGCAGAAGGAAACGAGCGGCTTGAGGAGCTTTGTGATGTATCGAAGAAGTAGTGAGGATAACAAAAAAACACCCGACTCCCTGCACACCTTTTTCGACTCGAAGGTTTCTTCTGTTTTAACGTATGCGTCAGAAACCAGGTCGTTGCGTAAACATGATGGAAAATCACTCAGCGTAATTGAACGCGCAGTCGAAAGGACGATGCTAGGAGTACCCCCGCAAGTAAGAGAAGGGATCCCAATCTCCGACCTGCGTCAACGATCAAAAAATCAAAGATGCCGTTCTATGCGCGGAACTGTCGACGGTAAGATGGCTCGGACACGCAGTGTTTATGAATGATAACCGAAGGACAACAACCGTTAGTGACTAGATTCCCTCAGGATGTCAAACGCACTGTAAGAAGACCGTCGACTCGATGGTCAGGGGTTCCTTACGAAAAGCCTAGAAAAAAAGATATGATGCTTAACGAGTTCCTAGAGCGAACAGAAACCACTGAGCTCCTCTTCACGCGACAGGGAAAAAATAGAAGATTTGCTGGAGCCTGCTCGGAGTCACTCGACGATCAATGGGACTATAGGTGATGCAGGTGAAGCCAGAATGGTGCGCGTGTAGCGCAGTGATCGGAGGAACCCTGCAATACACTCGGAGTCCATTTCCACTCCCTAGGCTCACCAAGCCTTCCATCCCTCCGGGGTCGGCAAATTGGTACCAGACTTATCTGGGAGGATAGCAGCACTATCTTGGTACATCGGTAGGCCACCACGAGTCATTGTAAAGGCCAGATATGCATTCAATCACCTCCAACGATACTTAATGAAGTCGAATGCATGGCGCATCCCTCAGGAATTGATTAACGCCAACAGCTTTATTCTGTTATCCTTTATGCGAATATTATGAGTTCCACTTCAAGATCTTCTCCGTTATGACGTTGGGTTCTATGCGCGCCTAGTAGAGCATTTTTGTTCAGCTTAGCGATTGCCACGGCTTGTACATCGTCCTTCTGCTGCAGGTCACTTTTTTATTCCTACTTTCGTTTTTGAATTCGGTTTTAATATCGTCTCTGAATAAACTAGTAGGAAGGCCGAACGAAATAATCGTTGCCTAAATGGTACTTTCCTCGGATCCACATCGTGGTGAAGACCTAGAAACATCCTTGCAAGGTTAAGACAGGGCTCCAGGAAGGATAAATTTGTTCAATCAGCAACAGGCCAGCATCAGTACACCGCACACTGGGTGCTCCTGTCTCATGACCTCAGGCGGTTAGACGATCCGGCCGCAAATTCTCGGGATGCACACGACGTCACTGGAGCCGTACAAATCGAGCACGCCGTCGATACTCCATAGAGATTTTTCTTTTTGTACACATATAACACTCTTCTCAGGAGCCGATATTCACGCTCTTCCTGAACCTCTAAACCACATCACATTTCATGTGATCGTCGTACAGTGAATATAAAGCACGAAGACCGACATACGCCACTTAAACGAGGGAGCGTTTGGCATCGGCAGTGAAAAGGCTCTATCACAAAATGTCGCGGGTGTAGGCTTTGTCGTCTACCTGTCCACTGTGCATCTCGGCAACTCGTACGAGATGCTTTCTCCTTGCATGGTTATCCTCCGTCTTCAATCAACGCGCCATAACGAAATCACGATCACCAGTTACTACAAACCGACCGATGCAGCTGAGGGATACTAATAAGATGCGTTCCACCGTCACTTAGAGACAGTTGTCCGCAATGATAAACCGTATTATGATTTTGTAGTTAGAGAATATAGTGGCAAAACAAAAAAAGACCAACGAGGCGACTACAGGCTTGGAAAACTTGGATTAGGAGAAAGAAATGATGATAATGAAACTGTTTCGCAGGACTTTCGCTCGTAACACCCCCTCTTCCACAGAAGTCCGTCTTCCCAGAAAGAAAGTGGCAGCTGAACATGAGAGCATACGACTCGCATAAAGATCGACGATTAAGAATAAAGCAAGCGGTGCTGATCATTTCATGAGGACTGCACCATTCAATCGACTTCATCAAGCATCACTAGAGGTGACTGAATACGTAGCTGTTCCATAAAAATAACTTAAAATGGCTTACCAATGTATCAAGTCAGTGCTGCTCCCATCCGAGACATGTGTGTAACCAATATGTCAAATACGGATGGATTGAAAACTTGGTGAACGTGGGGCGCAAGATCGAACAAACGACCACGAATGTAGTGCATGACACCTTTAGGCTCTCGTAGCGACCATTTCCTCACTGAGAGGAGATGGTGTCTCTTTGACGTATCCGTAATCCCATCATTCTATGCTGGATCCGATACTTGACTTTTTCCACGCGAAAACATAGTTCAGTATTAAGCTAAGAAAGAACTGTCATCACACGGGAAGAACAAGAGAAGCCGTATATAATGAAAATATTCTGAACGAAATTCTATCTGGACGTGACCGACAGTTTACAGAAGACCCAACCAAAGACTGCGAACTGTATGTCAAATGACTCTAAAGTTATGCCTGATTCGCCTCGGTTCCTCAAACAGGGAACTCTGAACGCATCTCCATTAGCACTGAGGACTTACTCAAAAACAGAATGAAACTGGAGCTTGATTTTACTACAACACACTTAACACATCAAGCAATAAATGCCAGTTGGGGAAAATTTTCCGGAAATATCTACATTAGCACAGCTGGAAGAAACTGATAGAAGCAGCACAAAAAAAACCAGCCTAAAGAAATACCGTCGAGAATTGTGGGAGTACGATGTCCTACTGTCAGCTGTAACGAATGATGATGGCATCACTACAACATTGTGCTGCGAGGTAGAACTGATAACGGCACATTTTCATACCAATCTTTACGTTCAGAACCACCCGTTATTCCTTTCTCTGAGGGTTCTAGTTCGATAGAGAGCGTTAAGAATGGCACAGCTCCAGCTGACGACAATATCACTGCCAATTACCTTAGAGCTGGAAGCCATGAACTACTTCTCGCCAAGCAGAAGATATCTTGCCTTTGAAAGGAAGAATCACATACCAATAAAGGACTTTGCGCACGACCATCTTGGCCACGAAAGACGACCCATGAAGTGTTTATAACTGTGCTTCGGTAAGTTTGTTGATTATACTCTACATATAAGTATTACGGTAGTTTCGTGATTTATATCCCGCAGCTTAGCTATGTTATTGTTCACCAAACGGAAAGCTAGCTTAGCAGTTTTGCTAAGCAGAGATGTTATCTGTTTGTTGTCTTCTGTTTCAGGTAATTTAACTAATATTTTTTTTGTCCTTGCTTCTGCACACTTACTTCCTTTGTGCCAAGCTTATCCAACCTTCTTTGGACATTATCTGTTGACTCAGAAACTGTTTTGTTGACCAGGAAAAATTTGGTAATGAGTTTTTTATGAAATGAAAACCCATCTTTTTTATTTAGGTCTAGATTGGGGCTTATTTTATAAATTAGCGTCGAAGCTTTCTTATAGTCACTAACATTCTTTAAAACTACGACTATTTCTTTACCACTTATTTATCACTGCTGCCATCAGTATCATCCAAGTAGCCGATAAAAAAGGGGCTAAAACTACCTAACAAACTTTGCCTTACCATGGTGTGAGGCGTTTTATTATTACTTTCATCTGTCCAGGCTAAGTGACAAAGTGTGATAACTGAATCTCATGCCTAAATTTTTTGCACTGTCTGCTTCTACTCTTTTACATATACAGGCTAAAGTGCGTTTGTAAAACACTGAAGACTTAAAAAAACGCTAATGTTTTAAAATATGGCTAACCAAGGAAGAGTTTACCTGGACGCTGGAAAACAAAATCAACTGTTGAATCAAAAATCAGGTCAAAAGTCTGGTAAGATTTTCTTCATCGCATGTTTGATAGGAACACAGGTCTTCCCAAATGAATTTAGAATGGATGAAGAAAATGACAGAGGGAGAATTTTGTACCCAACATTTCCTATCAATTCCTTCGCCCTTTCTTATGCAAGTTTGCATTATCGAGAATTGTTGCTTATACTGGTTTTTGATGTTGAAATAGACACTTTTAACATAGGCTTCAAAAAAAGCTCACTTTTTGTAGTACCCTTCATTTACCTATGGTGGTTTTACTTCCTTTCTATTTATAACCAACGCAGGAAGGGTTACTTGTTGGGTAAATAGTTAAAACGTTGTAGTAAGTAACTGGAAAAAAAAATTAAGCGAACTCTGTGCGGTGAGGATCTGAGGGAGCTTATGCTCAAAACAGTTAGTGAAAGAAAAAATCAGTCAGATATTCAAAATCAGTGCAAAACAATATATTTATGGAAGAAAACAGTCTCCAAACTATCAAAAGAGACGTAATCATAAGACCAAAGCTATAGATGATCTCGAAAAATTCTGCTTGGAGGTCGGTGTATTATAATTGCAGAGATAACTGAAGAATTTGGTAATAAGTGCAAAAAACACGGTATATAACTGCTTTAAGAAAGGAGACTGTATGTATAAAAAGTTTCCTTTATTAGGGACAGAATAAAGACAAACGTAAGGAATTCGTGGGTAAACAACAGAAATAAATGAAGAAAACGTTGTATTCAAAACACTAACTCTAGGTTAACAGAGAATAGAAAGAGTCAAAAAAATACAAAAGGACGAGAAATAGGGCTACCTGTGGAAGATATAACGAAGCTGTTTTATTTCGTCAACAAATTTGTAGAAATATAGAGAAAAAATCCAACGAACCAAGCAAGCCTCTCATCCTTCCGCATCGGAGAACTGGTGCCGGACTTGTCTGGGAAAAAAACCATCTCTGCGATTCGACTGGGAACGCTTCTGCCCGGCTATCTCAGGACTCCAGGAAGAATTGCTCGACCATTGTTCTACAACATTCAAGATGAAACGAAAACCCTCAAGCAGCAACCGAAGCCCCACGCAAAAGTTGGAAGATCTCCATGGACAATAGCTGCGTGGAAACCAATCGAATGTGGGAAGTGCTGGGATCTGCACAGTAGACGTGATCACGAGTCATATCAATTAAATAAAAAGATAAAAATAGAAAAAAATGCAGATAAGCTACTGTCAAGTGAAAAAAGTCTAAGAGTGCCAGAAGTTGCTCATTTAGCAATCATGGTGATAATCCTTCCCGTATCAGCAGTCTCCGTGTGGAAATCTCAAGAATTTCTGCCTGCATCACCCAGTACTGCTCGCTTCCAGTGTTACCTTCGTACACTAATTTTGCTGCGTAAAAGCCTAAGAGTTTGCAACACATTAGCAACGTTATTGCGCTCGTTTTATGAACAGTCAGAAAATACCGATATCTTATACGTTAATACAACCTCTATTGCGATTTGTCATGCAAAGAGAGTATCTAAGGATAAGGTTTTTGCTAGCGTTTCGAAATTAAGCGAGAGCACTTATGTGCTCTTTTAAATTGCACCTAGTTATCACTTATAAAGAAGGTATTCAGGCAATCGTTCTAACAAAATGCAACATTGACACAGGATGCCTGTGCCAAACCAGCCTCAAGGTTAATTGGCCGCTTTTAGGTGAGGCCTAAAAAGCCTCCTATTTCCTCCTCTTTGTTCTTCCCTTAATGTAAGCTATCGCTTCTCATTACCTGTTACGCCATTCTAACCTGTTTTCCTCTGCAAGTGAACCTTTCCTGTATCAGCTATACACAACAGTGCAAATGGTGTTGAAAGCAAAATCAAAAGTATTAAAACGGATTTGGACAAAAACCGCAAAGATTAAGAAAAAAATTCCAGCTGTCAGTTGACTATTTTGATTAGAAAAGGTTACAGACTAATATTAGGCTTCTGCTTTCCATTTTTTCAAAAATTGAGGAGCAGTTATGAGTAGAAAAATCTTTATCAACCCAGGCAGGATGAACAGTAAAACGGCAATCACTATTGAGTACTTAAAATCACCTACATGAGCGGTAAGCCGACTGAAACCTCATACGAAATTCATAGCTGTACCAGCTAGACAACTTAAAAAAATTTCGCACAAGTGATCCACACTTAAAGCTTAGTAATTCATTTATTTTGCCTATAAGTCCTAGCGGTTTACCGCCTCACCGTGGCTGAGAGGTGCTCCTATGTCGCGCAGCGATGTACAGCGGACTCTCAGGGCAGGGTCTTCCAAGCCGAGGAGCCCGGCGTTTCCACCAGAAAGCCCAGCTAAGAGTAAACAATTACCAGGATCCACCACCGTCCCAGTACCAAAGTAACCAGATGGTGGCAAAACTTTCTCTTATTTACAAGGCCAGTGAATTCCTGTGGTGGTGACGAAATGGGGCAGAGTTTGGCCAGGATGACATCGGGACTCCTAGGAAACAATGGTTAAATCAGCAAAAACTCAGAAAAAATGGAGATGCTGCTGGAGCCCGCAAACCTTGCAAGGATGTGCCGTCTAGGTATCCAAGTATCCAAGTAAGTTGTGTCAATCGTTATTACAGCAGCTAAGAAAATAATTAAATATGCACCCATTGGCCCAAGAAGGATGTGATAACCACCAGAAATCTTGAAAAGACGTCAAATCCTGCCGCACCAAGCAACACGTATGTAAGGATGAAATAAAATCCCATATCGTCTTTATGTTTGAGTCTAATAATCATCACTCCCACACTTTGCAGAGTGACTGGTAAAAAGCTGTAGCGGTATGCTTACCTGAGCCGTTAGAAATATGAGCAACACGCAAGAGAGAACCTCGACCAGTGGCGCCTTATTAATAGATTGTGCTACAAACATTACTCTCCAGATGAGACTCTACATATTTTACTGCATTTAGAGAACCTTGCAATATAAATTTTGCTCGTATTTTGTTGCAAAAAAATTAATTTATATACCTGAGCAAAAATGGTAAGCACACAAGATCTATTGACGGTCGTGAAAGCAAGATACAGTGGGTGTTCGTACAATCCGGGTAAAATAGTGTATCAAGAGGAAATGGATATGCTGATAGAAGGTGCACGGCCTTCTCCTTCGCGTTTTAGTGACGAACCTTGACGTGTGTTATGCGCAATAAGCAAAGTAATCAAAAATTCATTGGAAAAATTGCTGAGTTACCTCGATGAATCTAGTCAAAAATGGGCAAAAAAAATGCACAAGTAGTAATTATATCATCAAGTACTAAAAAATTTCCGAGAGCCAGTTAAAGGGAAAAAATTTTTGGGCTAAGAATGGTACTGAAACAGCAAATTATGAGCTTGTCTTACAGACTGTACCTATGAAGGAACTGGTATGGGTAGTGACATCATCAACAGCGCTATGTGAAAATCAAATAATGAAGACAGCAGGAACAATAGTAGTACGTGCGAATTAAGGAAAAGCAAGCGCAATAATTTCAAGTGATTGTGTCATGCCTAAATTAAAATAGCAATGTTAAGCATAGTCAGAGTCAAAACCTTCGACTTAGGATGATGTGTTCTATTTCGATATACTATTCTCCATTAGGAGACTCCAGGTCCGGCTTCGAGAGTGAGACTTTTGGAATTGTGCGTTAGCATGAATGCTCTTGATCATTATGATAAACTCAGAGAGCCGCTCACCCTGTTCGTTCCATTTTAATCGTCGAGTCCTAATGTGACATTCTCTAGACGTTTTTTTTGGATAGAATCATGACGTTGAACTCTCCACTGACGTACGGTTTTATCTGCAGAACTTTTCAAAGTCTGCGCAGACCGCTTTGGCTTGATCTTCTTCACAGCTTGATATCGGTGTGTAGATGAAGAAGGCTATCAAAGCCGATATTGATCCACATCTCCTCAATCGCAAAAAGTCCGGTTCGGGCTATTAGTTGTTCGAATGAAGAGATGTTCGTGCTCAAACCTGTGTTGACGTGAACGCCAACCTATCGACTCCTCTGTTGCCGCATGTTCCTAGGTGCAGTTCTCCTCAGGTGTCGCATGTGGCTTTAAATATGTGGCGTCTTATGGTTTTAGCAGTCCTATAACACCGCATGTTATCCTTTTTGCTTGCGTGATCCAGTCTTCCGTCGGGAACTCACATGCTAGTGTGAATGCATTGTAGGTACAGATCGTGACCTTCGGCCTTTGCGATTTAGGCAATCTAAAGTGGCCCTGGGACTTTAGCACTTTTCCCAGTACTCGTCCTTCCCAACTATGTCTTATCAAGGGACTCTTTCAGTTTTAGGAGATGAGGCGCGTTTATTTTTAACGTGTTTAGCACTTTGATATCCAGGAATAGCCAGCTGAGTTCTGCACGTGGTGGTTGCGTACACTGAGAGGAAGCTTGTCAGACTCTCTCATAGGAGACTGGTAGCTTAGTTGTTTGAGGCGACTCCTAAACGCCTCCTTTATACATTGTGTTAATTGATTGCAGGCTTTTGGCCAAACTAACTCGTAGAATTTTCCTTCGTTTTTCTAATATGATCCGTCGTTCATATCTACTGTGCGGATTTTAGCACTTCTCACATTCGATTAGTTTCCTCGCAGCCATCATCCACGGAAGTCATCCTACTTTTATGTCTGGTTTCGGCTGCTGTGTGAGGATTTTCATTTCATCTTGAATGTCATAGAATTCTGGTCGCTCCTGATCTCCTCTGCAATTACAAAGTAGGTTTGGTAAGGGGTTATCAGGTGGCCGGCATGGGTAGCTGTTGTTCATTTTCTATCGGAAAGAACTACGTTCTCTTATGGTTTAGCTTCTTCCAAAATGGCAATAAACCTGTCCATTAGCGGCCACTAGAAACATATTTAACAAAGAAAGTATTCTGCTTATAGAAACTAACTCGCCAGCAGGTTAAGAATCTAACTACAACTTAACTAGATCGGTTGAACAATTCCTTGCGTTCGAACATGCTCACGGTGAAAAAATGCGCACTCGGATTTGCAACAAATTCTAATGTGCTTAAATATCAATTTAATTGCTAGAGAAAAGGCCAGGATGTTAGATATTGATAACCTTATGTCAAGAAAAAATTAGATGGTGATATGGATTGAATTATATAAGCGGGGCGGCCGGGATCACAGCAGTCGATCAATCACGGGATTCGGTTGCCTGCAATGATCACTGCAGGATACACATGGTGCACATATATATTTGAATCTAAGATTAAAGGTGACGTATTGGTGAGTCTCATCGACGAGAATGAGTGGTATGATGTTTAACATTCGCCCACTGCCTATTATTTTTTCCACGGCAGGGTATTTTGCGAAAAACAAGTACAATGATAATGAGATTTATGCTGAACTCGGACCTCTGGCCAGGTTTGAACACTCTATTACTCTTTCCTGCGGCTTACGTGTTACCCACTGCGACACTGAGGACTTTGCTTTGTCTCTCTCTCCGCCAGTTTTTTACCCCTAACGGTGCTATTATCAATCACCCGTTAATAGAATTACCTGGAAAACGTAAACCTGCATTGGATCCAGTTAAGCTGAGGCTGAAGTCGGAATCACGAGGTGTAACTTTTTATTTATTGCCCATTAATCTTTCATGGTACGATAATGGAAACCGTTATCCGCAGAAAGGCTACATCTTCATCCATGTGCTTCCAAATACTGCCTGTAATTTCCAACTTTTTATTCTAATAATGTTCCGTTAATTTTATTAACGTCATGCTCAGACGGATCTATTTCACCATCTACAATTCTTGCAATGAACGATGGAATCACGGTAGCCAACATTATCTAGAATTATCGTTTCTTGCTGTTATTATTAAACAGGTACCTTAAAGAGAAATATGCAGAATTGGCTGTAAATATTGTTGACAGGGTTGGAAAATATACACCGGTTTTGGAGTTCATTTTGATTACTAATGCTTTGTAGGGAACAACAAAACTTCTCCGTTTTTCTGGCGCTTCCTTCAAGGCTGAGAGAACAACTGTTTGTGTTGTACCATTTGGAACCACACTTATGATGTGTTGGTTTGATCTCGCACAGCTAGTCTTTCTATTGTGGCACTGTGCTCTCGGCAAAATGAAGTGTGCCGTCAACTTAAAAAGATCTGCCTCTGAAACTTTGATGACCTCTCAATCTCAGAACTCCACAATCTTTTCATACTGCCCTCTCATTCAAAACTATGTCTCAAGTAGCATTTCGAGCCAAAAAAAACTTGTTCTTTAAGGAACTGTAGAACAGAGTTCACGAAGCTCCCGGTGACAGTATGTTACGCTAATCCATTTTTAAAGTCTCTTAGAAATTCTCTTTTTTCATCCGTGATTTCTTCTTGTAACAATTTTTTGCATCTAAAACCTTTTTTTAGTCATGTAAGATGCGTTGCAATTGGAATAGTGTCCAATTTTGTTTTTTCCATCTCAAACTCGACATAAATCCAGAAGCTGCTTACATAGACAATTCGAGCAAGCCCAGACATTAATTAACGCTTGAGGGAAAGGAAATGGAGCTCTGTTGGTGGCAGATGGACAGCTGTGTTTTCCTACACCAAGGTGTTCCTCAATCAGAGAAACCATCAACGAAAACTCATCTCCCGCTTCCTTCTCTGTCATCGCTCTTTCAAGGAATGCCATCACTGTTTTAAACTATCATGTCCACTGTTGACATCCATTTATCAGATGAGAAAAGACGAGTAGTAAATCTAAACTAATTTACAATGGTAATATGCACTAGAAAGCCATTCAATTAACTATTAAAAGTAGACGATATGTTTTTATAAAACTTTTTGTTTGAGTGTAATAGAACTTGCCAAAAGGGATGTACAAGAGCGCACTAATTTTACATCGGATAAATGAGTTAGCACATAGTGGCAGAGCTACGAATAATAACACTGTAAAAGTTAAGGTAATTAGGCCTTTTGCCGCTGGAAAATATCTGCTTCGAACGAAGCAAAGTAAAATGAAAAATAAATATAATTTTCTTGCAGAACTCATAACAATGTACTTAGTCTATCGGACCACTATGCGATTCTACGGCGTCAACTGCCGAACGGACCTCGATGAGTGGAAGTGGTTTTCCATGGCGTTGTTGACCGTCAATTGGGTGGGCACCGTCGTTGCTTCAGGCGTGGCCAAATTCCAAGCGGATTATTAATTGATAGCGCCGCCACTGCATATAAATGCTTCGTTCTTTTTCTGGATGATATGACTGTGATACCTGGAAACACTCACTAATCACTTCATTAGCTGCTTTACAATTTTGTGCATGAATAAACTCTGCTTATCAGTAGGATTGAAGTGGCTTATCTCCGCTGTAAACTTCTTATCTAACAAAAAGCTCGCTGATATAGACGCATGCTCTGCTTGGCTCCGAAGAGAAAAGAGTAGAATTGGTCTTATTTTTGGAATAAGTCGCTCAAAGGTCAAATTGTATTCGAAACAAACAGAAACGAATAGAGGAGCGTTTTCTAACAAAGCGATAAGCAATGAATAGCCGCTGTGGGTTCTGACAAATATTGGTCTATTTTATTCTAGAAATCCGGCAGTACGCTCACGTAGTCGAGAAATGTAGCACAGTGAGTAGAGATGCCCTCAATACACACTTGGTCTTTCTTCCGGTTCTCTGCATGTACTTACCAAGCTTTTCATTCTTGAGATTAGTAATTTGCTTCTAGTCTAGTCTTAGATTAAAGCTGCACTGACTTGATACATCCAAAGGGAGCCACAGTTATAGGCCAGATAAGCATTCGATAACATTTTAACGCTGCTTAATTAATTCAAATGGGTGGTGCATCTCTTAAGATATAAACAAGGCCCAAAGTGCTTTCTTTTTTAGGCCTAATTAGCTAACGTTAAAGCCTTATTTTGCCCCCTAAGCTTTGAGGTTGCTTCTGTAAGAGTTAAACGATGTCAAAACAACAGCCGCATACAACTTCATTTACCACCACTTCTAAGGAAACTGATGGTCATATTACCGAGTCCTGAGCCATACCGCTTTTTATCCTTTCCAACGCAACTCGAAAATGCAGAATTCCGCATGGTGTTTTTTTCGAATTCCACGTCATGGCGAGACATGTCGATTTTCTCACCATTGTTCATCAGGGCGGATAGTAGTACATTACAGTTGCATAGACCGGGCAGTAATTTTTCCTACTTATATCGGCACAAATCTTCCTGAAAAAATCTTCAACTGCTGCCACTTACTACGAGTTATTTTATAAATGTTGCAGTAATGTCAAGTATCAGTGTCCCTGCCTTTTCGAGATTTCTTAGTGCTAGTGGATAAACGATCTAAATTTTTGCTGGAGGAACTGAAGAGATTGAGGCGAGTTTGCCACAAGTTCTAGATCCTGCGACAAGCAGCTTGTTGTCCTTTATTGGTTCTTCGCTTATTTGTCAGTTATATGCGAAGAGGATTTTATTGAGAATATTCTCGTCATACGCGACTGGTTTCGTTTCTCTTGGACAATGGCAGTAGTTCTTTTCCAGCTTACGACGGAATCAAATCTTTGCGGTGAGAAGGCAGGGAATCGGAACGAGTGTAGAAGCCAAGTGCCACTAAGATATCAAGAGTTCACCTCTTCTCTTTTGTGAGAATACGGTCAATCTTCGTATGAGTCTTGTCTTTAGGAGACTCCCATTTCAACGGTTGCTATGAACTAAGTTCGCGCAAGTCCGATTTTAGTCCGCATCTCAATTTTTCAATTCCCCGTTCCAAATTTTCCCGCCTTGTGTTTATTTTTTATTTGGTGTTTCTAATCTGACTTTCAAATATCCAACAACCATTTTGCAGGAAGTCTTTTTCACTGTAGAGCGCTTTCTAGAACAATGTGTAAAATGCGTCTGGTTCGTTCTCATCAGCTATAAAAGTTGGCGAGTAGCAATCCGTTATTTTGACCTTCTTTTGACGCGGAAGTTTGGGATGAAGAATGGCCAAGCGTTGTGATACAATTTCGCATGAGTTGACTAAATATGAAATAGAAGGGTGTACGACAAAGTCAACGCCTCCGACATTTGGTAGTGGGAATTTTCCTCCACGAACGATAAGGGGGACCGTCATCCAATTGGCAAATGTAGGTCCTCCTTTTCTCATCTCCTGTAGCGGATCCCATGGAATTTGATGCGACCGGTGGCCTGAAGAGGAGCACAAGGCACACAACAAGAAGCATTCTCCATGACATGTCGTCAACCTGCTCGTTTTTTTTCGTTTCCATTGAGCTTCTGTGCAGCGCGACCTTTGATCAACCTTCACTCGATGTCCCAGATTCGATATTGTAGATGGGAGGAACAACTTTGACAGATACTGAGGTCAGTGCGTTGTTGGTAGAGTCGCAAAGCTATCAGTGTCCCTAGGTTGCAAGGCCAGTCTATCTGGATCTTCGCTAATGTCGTCACCATCGCCGAAATTTGATACAAGAGGTATGTGATTACCGGTGTTAATTAACTCTAGCTGGTATTCCACGTGGAAATGAATGGCTTCTACGCACGATTAGATGGCGAACCGTTGAGAAGAACTGAACTATTAGACACGTCTATGTGTCTATTGTGTGTGTGTGTATGTGTGTGTGTGTGTGTGTGTGTGTGTGCTTGTGTGTGTGTGTGGGTGTGCGTGGGTGTGTGTGTGTAATTAAGTGACTAAATGACCTTTGCTGTGTGTGTGTGTGTAATTAAGTGACTAAATGACCTTTGCTGTGTGTGTGTGTGTAATTAAGTGACTAAATGACCTTTGCTGTGTGTGTGTAATTAAGTGACTAAATGACCTTTGCTCACAATTGCTATCAGTTTTGCATTTTTTGTCCTTAAATGTCATCGCCTTAAGATGCTAACAGTAGACACGATTGTTATTCACGGGTTTTTACTGATCCGATATACAATCCCTCACTCGTTCAGTAAATTTTATTTTTTTATCTACTTCGAAACTCTGAAGTCATATAGATTTTCTTCGCTAGTATTGCAATGGCCTATTTAACAAATGGATAAATTTCGTGTTGTGTCTAATTATAATTTTTTCAGTTTTTTTTGACACGACACAACACCGTACACTTTGTGGATGCCTGCACTTTTTTTTCTACTGGTTTCGAATTCGTCATCCACGAAGGTTTAGAACATTGCGTGCGCGTTAGAATGCTGCTTGGGGACTTTCGGTCTTCTTTACGAATGTCGTCAAATAGCGGTCAAGTCGACTCTCCGTGGAACATTACAGTAATCGTGTTAACATGTTCCCAGATATTCGTTAGGAAAATCAGTCCGTATTTGTGGTTTTAAAGGAGTTTCCCAAAAAAAAGTCTAATAATTGATCTCCTCACAGGAATAGCAGGCCCGACCCTTATCAAAAACTGAGGGTTCACCAAGTGAAGCTCACAACTAGTGAAGGAAACGATTGAAATATTATCACGTTCATCGACAACGCAAATATTTATGGAAGACAATCGTTACGACGAAGTACCCATCTCAAGATAACCGTATCCGTTATTCCCAACAGCTGAAATATGGCATCGCACACCAGCCAGTAACTGCTGAGAAACAGAACAACGTTGAACCAAGACAACGCCACTTACCAGCAACCGTGGTAAGTTGGGGAAATAGAAACTATTCTCTGTCTCACAGAAAATGTTTTCTCGCCGTATTTATTACACAGGGCTGTTTTCTCGTGGTGATTTCTATTCTTCTCTGTTAAACTTTTGGTGTGAAGAATAGTATTTTTATGTGATCAATTTTCTGTACAACGGAAACTTTTTTTTCATTGTTTTGTCGGATGTGGCTTCTCGCATTCTGCTGCAATACACGTTTAATCTGCCTTGTCAGATTGTACTAGTTCATTAACATTATAGAATCTTTTCTCGAGCAGACAATGCTCTCTGATGTATTGCATAGGAAGTTAATGAGATGCTCGGAAAAAAGAAGTAGGCGATATGCGAGAGCTTTGACGAGTATGATAGACGAGACAGAGTCTCACATCCCAACTTGTTCAACCGTTGCACCGTCGGCAATGCGAAGTGCGGCAATGCGTTATTGTGGAGAAAGAGTAGTCTCTGTTTGTTAACACATGACAGGCGCAACCATTAAAGTATTTGGTACACTTCGCCAATCTTCTGTGCATACTTCTTCGCCGTAATCGTTTCACTCGAATTCACGAGCTTTCGATGAATGAAACCAGCTGTAGCCCTCCAAACGTCACCGTGACCTTCCTTTGGTGCAATTTCTGATCTGGACATTGCTGCGAAACTTCATCGCCGTCGAAGCACTGGCTAATCGTCACAAGATGTCTTATGATCCAGTTCTTGTCACACATTACCATACGGTTAGGAAACGCGTTATTCTTGTTACGTAGAAGGAATGCCGACGATTTCTTTAATTGCCATAAAATCCGTACGGGATCCATTTGTGCAGATTCTTCCACTTTTTAAATTTCCTTTGGATGGCCCGAAACAGTTAAGATGTTCCTCGCGAGTCCTTCTGAAATTTCATAAACAGTTATACATTTATATGCTTATAGGGAAACTTTCAACTCATCATTGTCAATGGAAGAGCAGCCTCCATGACCACTCTTCTTGTCTTCGAGGTCGAATTTTCCTCGACGGAATTTTCCAAGCTGATGCCGCACTGTGCGTTCGTTAACATTTCCTTGGCTCCATACCTCATTATCATCATTATGTTTCGAGCCATTCGCGCTGCGCAAGTCGAGTTTGAATCCGTAGAAGTTGATTTGCTTAATCTGCTCTTTTGACATCCTGAATTCGAAAATTTGAAATTTCTCAGAAACAACCTATATTACGATCTGACTACACAGAAAAGTAGAGTATAAAATGAATTTCCAATTATATACGTCACGATAGGGGCGCTTTTGGCGCAGTGATCGGAGAGCGCCCTGCAACACACGTGGAATCGATCCCGGCGCCCATGCCCCACCAAGCCTTCCATCCCTCCGGGGTCTGCAAATTGGTACCAGGCGTATCTAACAGGATGGCATTACTGGCTCGATACTTCGGTAGGCTACCACCGCGAGTCATTCTAAAGGCCAGATATGCATTTAATCACCTCCAAACGACACTTAATTAAGTCGAATGCATGGCGCATTCCTCAGGGACTCGTCAACGCCGAGAGCTTTTAAAACTTTGTTTGTTATAGTACGGATTTCGAAAAAAGACAGTTTGTGCTAAAATACTTTCAAGAAAAGTGAAATTGCAAATCGGTTACTGATTTCCATGAAGCCATTAGAACAGAGCGTACTGACCTCGATGTTTTCCTAGAATTTTTTTCGTTCCATGAAGCAACACCGAAGCCATAGCGGAATTTTTTGTCCGAACACCGAAGGAACAATTAACTGTGTATATGTTACAACTTTTTTTTGGCAGAGTTTTAATCCTGGTAAAATATCAGCAACAATGCTTTGCAAAAAACTTTTACATATTTATTTTTTTATTCTCTTTAGTAGGCAATTTTTGTTAGCGTGTTCAGCCGAGGCTATTATTATATTGCTTTAGTATTCATTTAGGATTCGATTTATTTATGGAATTCAATAGGAGTGTCATTATAGAAGATGCTTCCTATCTAAACGGGCCGTTCGTTTAGAGATGTTTGATGTGTTGGATGGTAACGTTTCGTCTTTCCACATACAGGCATACATACACACGCAAATACAGACACACAAAACGTAGAAATACCGCTCCTCCTTCTTCCGACTCACACACACGGCGATACGTACACGGATATGTACAAACATTAAAGGAGTTTCTCGACGTGGATCTATCACTCGATAGATGCACCATAAATTCGACTTCATTAAGCATTGCTTGAGGTGATTGAATGCAAATCTGGCCTTTACAATGACTTGCGGCCGCCTACCGATGTATCGAGCCAGTGTTGCTATCCTTCCCGACAAGTCTGGTGCCAATTTGCAGAACCCGGAGGGATGGAGGGCTTGGTGAGCCTCGGGAGCGTAGATCGATCCCATGTGTATCACAAGGCGCCTCTTACCACGGCACTACAGCCGCCCCTACAAACACGTATATATACGTAAATATAAACAGCCAGAGACACGCACAATGTTTGTCGAGTGGAATCCTGGTGATTTGTGTGTCTACATGGGGTGGTATCAATAGGCGTCGTTCGCTGAAGATACGGTGCTTTGTCAGCTAGTTGTGTTTGGCATTATCAGCTCAACAGCAATGGCGTTTGTCGAATATGGCATTTTTCCGTTGCTAGCGGTTGTATTCGAGTTACTCGCAATCTTTATTGGGTGAGTTTTTTTCATCAAAGGAATCTGGGTTTTTTGTTTCCCTTTTATCAACAGTCAAATTCCGTATGTGTGCCTTTCTTTAAAAAAATAAGATTTTTAAATATTTTTCCACTGATGAGAATTCTCTTGCTTATACTCATGGTTTTTTTGGCAGTAAGAATTTGTTCGTTTCCCGCTGCTCTTCTATGAAACACTGATGCTGATGATTTGAAAGGAAGGAAAAAAAACTGTCGCTAATGTCTTGACACTAAATCGCCGTTAATCAATACCTATCTAACGTATGCGGTTGCAATAGTTCGAAATTCAGTCAAATCTCCATGACTGTTCTTTTTTATTCTTACTAAATCTGTGTACTTTCTTCCAAAAAACATTTTGAAGGATTTGTAATTTAAAGGTTGCATGTCTGTGAGTGCAAAAAGCGTTGTTAATTCCAATAAGTTGTTTTCTGAACACTGTTGCAAGCTACTTTTACTTTTTTGTGAAATTTTGGACTATGCTCCGCCTTCTCGTTAACATCATTATGAACAGCATTTAATGAGCTTGTATGAATATTTATGAACATTGGCACTATATTTGCAAACAAATGGGATACATCCACTGATTTTTGCGTAGCAGTGGCTCCTCTGTCATTAACGGATTATTGAACATTTGCAATGTTTTAGAAGCTAGTGGCATTTTTTTTTGTAATTCGTCTTTCATTAACGATTAATGGAATGAAGGAATCCCATATTCCCAAAGGGAAAATCCGATCTGATTTTCCGTGAATGAGTGGGCCCAAAGCATGGCGTATTTCATGAATCACCACAACGACCTGTTGTCTAGTACTAAAGATCTTTTCTCAGTTATTTGTTCAATTATTTGTCTGCATTTAACTTCAAATTGTTTATCCACTTAAATGGCTCGAAAATTTCCGGAAAAGAAACCAAAGGTGAACACGTTCTCCAATTTTCCTACGGTTTTTATTAAACTGGGTGCTCCATGTCAGTTTTTCAAACAATGCTAAAAACAATCCTTGTTGCTTTTTTTCTTCCTCTTCTTCTTTGTTCTTTTTTTCTGCTTTCTCAACCTCAAAGCTGCAAATCCTTTGGCTCTTTAAAACACTGTTTCTTTAACTTTATTATTTAACTGCAAAGGACTATCGTATGCCTTGGCTTGGGTACGGATTTTTAATGTATTCGATCTTATTGGCCACTACTATCGTGTAATCACTGTCGTTTCAACTATTTACTGTGATCGCCACTAGTACTGATAACACTATTTGTGAGATGTCCCGGGTTTACATTTTTTTCCGAAGTCTGTAGTTGACTGTCACACATGTTAAAAAGAAATGCCCTTCTTTTATTTCACAATTGCTGCCTACAAATTTTTCGAACATCATTTCTTCTACGATCACTCATTGAACCGTGTTCCAGTTTACTAGTTGTTTGAATTGTTTCTTTAAAATCTTCCACCTATACTAAAGGATAAAGCTTTCGGCGTTGATCAATTCCTGAGGGATGCGCAATGCATGCGACCTTATTAAGCATCTTTTTGGAGGTGACTGAATGCGTATTTGGCCTTTACAATGACTCACGGTGGCATACCGATGTATGAAGCCAGTGCTGCTATCGTCCCAGACAACTATAGTGCCAATTTGTCGAACCCGGAGAGATGGAAGGCTTGGTGGGCCAGGGCACGGGGATCGATCGCACGTGTGTATTACAAGGCGCCTCCGACCACTGCGCCACACGCGTCGCTTATCACGCTAAATCTCATGTTTCGATATTTGATATAGAAACACTTGACGGGGTATTGCTTAAATCGGACAAGGTAGCACTTGCTGACTGCACCACCAGAAAATCTGTTCAGATTGAATTAAATAAAGTGCTTCTGAGCGACAAACGAGAAGCGGATTGTGCGATTGTTTTGTAGATTTATGTACAACTTCCTTCATATTCAAGAAAACAATATTCCTGTTCTTTCATCATCTGTATAGTTTGTATTTTGAGCAGCAGTTCGTCCTGGTACGTATGTTGCCATTGATCTTCTTAATTTGCATCGTCAAGTCTTTGATAGAGGATTTCGATACTGATATGATTGCGCTCTAAGCACAGATCGTCACCACCGTAATCTTTTTCAAATTAAAGCAGGTTTGAGTGATCCTGAGACTTTAGCACTATCTCCATACTTATTCAAGCATATGCTGCGGTACTGAGGACTTTCTGGGATAGAGGCAATGAGGTTCTTCTTTTAGTTCTATGCCGAAAACATTTTAGTTTGTCAGGCTTTTTCCACCGCTGTCATAGAGGCTATGAGAGGAAATGTCGAGACGTTTTCTTTAACCCTTTATACACTGGTTTGGATACATTTGGTTTGTCGACCTGCAAAATATAATCCATTACCTCTACCACCTGTAGTCCCGTTGATGGTCTAGTGATTCGAGCGGGCGGCAGTAAATGTTCCACTTTTTCCCTGTCGCGTGCAAGAGTACAAAAGTTGGTTCCGCTCGCCCCAGGAACTTGTCGAGCATCATATCTTTCGTCTAGGCTCTTCGTGAAGAACACTGGCCATAGGGTCGGTGGTCTTCCTGCGGTGCGTTTAACATCCCGAGGAATCCAGTCACTAACGGCTCCTGGCCATCGGTTGTCGTTCACACGCATTACGTGTCCGGCCCACCTTATCTTCGACTGTTTGGCATACAGAACGGCATCTTCGATTTTCGATCGTTGACGTAGGTTGGAGCTTCGGACCCCTTCCCTTAGCTGTGTGAAACGGGATACTCCTAGCAGCGTCCTTTTGACTGCGACTTCAATAACGCTGGGTGATCTTTCATCGTTTTTACCCAAGTTTCTGGCGCATACTTTACGGCAGGAAGTACCCTTGGGTCGAAAAGATGGGCACGGAGTCGGGAATTCGTTGTTTTTGTTCAATACATCCTCGATGCTCATGAAAGCTCGCCAAGCCGCTCGTTTCCTTCTGCTCAGCTCGTTAGCTAATTCGTTCGTCATATTGATTTCCCGATCTATATAGACATAACTGGAGCATGCGGAGATACTGGTTCCGTTGAGCGTGAATGGGGCATATGAAACCAATCCGTTCCTCATGAACATTCTTTCTGTGAGATTTAGTTGAAGACCAAACTTTCCACAGCCTCTATCAAAGTCGAAAAAGCATACGTTCCGCTTGGCTAATGTTTAGTGTTATAAGGACGATGTCATCAGCAAAACGAAGATGATATAACTATCAACCATCGATTTTCACTCCCATATTATCCCATTCCTATGCTCGCATGACGTTTTGGAGGATGGCGGTAAATAATTTTGGCGAGATGGTATCGCCTTGCCTAACTCCTGTTTTGACGTCAACGTAAATATCGTTGTAGAATGGTGATATCTTGGTTGTGAAATTCTTGTACAGCTCACGAAGCTGCTTCTATCTCAGTTGGATCAAGGGCCTTCTGTAAATCGAGGAAAGTGAGACAGAGCGGTCTTTTTCTACTCTTGCGATACTTCCGTGAGCCTTGTTATCGTGTGGATGTGGTCCATCAGACTTGTGAAGATGTTGGATGAGCCAATCGTTTTCTATGTCGATGTTATCTACAACGGCATCTTCCCCAACAGCCAACAAATGAGTTGAATAAGTTCCAATTTGTAGTGCTTTTGGGGCCTCATTTTTGAATTTAGCGGCTTTTCCTCCTTTCTGCGAGAAATGGAGTCTTGTACTAAAAAGGCAGTGATCTGATCCCGTGCAAATTGTGGGACAACAGCGACATCGCCTGGGCAAAACCTTCAGTTTACTATAATGTAGTCTATTTGGTTATGGTATTCTCCACAGCCACGGAAGTCCCTCTTATCAGGGATGTCGAGCTGGTTATTCGTGAAGCTACGTGGCGGATCCCCTGGTTGCTGATATGGAGCTAAGCGCAGAGCAAAAAGCGACCGTATGTTTCTCTGAGACGCAGGTGTATCCACGGCATGGACTCTCTATTTCTGCGCGCCAATTTGGTGTTGCAGCGTGCAGAAAGGCAATGGAGAAAATCTTTCACGAATACTACTCAGATCTCTTCGATAGCCTCGTCCACCTTCCGTCATATGAAATAAAGAGGATGGATATGTTGTACCACCAGTTCTCCCTTCCGAAATCCGATATGCCATTTCATCGGTGAAAAATCGAACAGCATCAGATCCGAACGGGATAAGATCTGAACACCTGAAGAACCTTCCGCCAGTCCTCGTACACGCACTGGCTCATCTCTGCACATGTTACCTGTCTGAATGTAAGGTCAATACTCAATGGAAGACCAGTAAGACCGTGCTAATGTTCAAGAACGGTGACCGCCACGATATTGGCAACTATCGCCCAATCTGCTTGCTGTATGTCGTCTACAAACTCTTCACTCGAGTCATCTTAAAAGGGATTGACAGAACACTGGACGAAGGAGGACAGCCATATGAGCAAGCAGGATTTCGAAAGGGATTTGGTACGATGGACCACATCCACACTTTGACAAGACTCATTGAAGTATCGCTAGAGTACAAATGACCGCTCTGTCCCACTTTCATCGATTTAAACAAGGCATTTGACTCAAATGAGATAGAATCAGTCATGGAAACCTTGATAGTCACGGATTCCCTTGAAAGTGAAGATGTTGAATGAGCCGATCGTATTCCTCGTCGATGTCGTCTACAACGGCATCTTCAACAGACGACTAATGAGTTGAATAAGTCCCAGTTTATGGTGGTTCTGGGACTTCGGTTTCGAATTAAGCGGTTTTTTTCTCCTTTCCGCGAGAAATAGAATCTTGCACGAAGAAGGCGGTGGTCTGGTCCGATGTAGAATTTTGGGACAACAGAGACATCGGTTAGGCAAAACCTTCTATTTACTATGATGTGGTCTATTTCGTTATGGTACTCTCCATTGGAATACTCCCACGTCCAGCGTTGAGTTTGTGGCTTTTGGAATTGCGAGTTAAGTTGGATGGCCTTGGTCGTTATGATAAACTCAGAGAGCCGCTCACCCTGTTCGTTCCATTCTAATCCGGGGTCCCAATGCGATATTCTTTAGACGTTCTTCTTAGTCCAATCTTGGTGTTAAAATCTCCAATGATGACCTTGAAGAATGTGTGGTCTTCGTCACTTTAGTTCGTTATACAACAAGTTCCATTGGCCCTGAAATTTTAGCAGCCTCACCGTACTCGTCCTTCCCAACGCTGCCGAAGTGGAGGCTCTTTCGAGGTCAGGGGATGAGGCCCGCTTCATTTGCTGTTTTCAGCTTTTTTATACTTACGTATAGCTTGCTGGGCTCTGAACGTGGGGGCTGGGTATACTCGTACTGGGTAGCTTCCGATGATGACCTTGAAGAATGTGTGGTCTTCTCTGTACAACTTCTCCAAGTCCCTATGGAACGATTTGACCTCTTCTTCGTCATAGTTTGATGTCGACGCGTAAACGACAATGATTGTCACAGCCGGTGTTGATCCACATCTTTTTAATCGTAAACGTCCGATTCCTAGTTATTAGTTGTTCGAATGAGTAAATGTTCATGGACAAACTCGTGTTGACCAGAACGCCGACGCCGCCGACAGCTCTACTGTCGCATGTTTCAAGGAACAGTTCTTCTCCGGTGTCATAGACGGCGTTGAATAGGTGGCGTCTTGTCTTCTCTGCCAGGCCGATGACATCGTACCTTATGCTTCTTGCTTGCATGACCAAGTCTTCTATCGAGGACTCGGATGCAAGTGTGCTTGCATTGTAGGTACAGATCGTCACCTTAGCTTTTGCAATCCATGCAGCTTACATTGGCCCTGAGGTTTTAGCAGCCTCTCGTTACTCGTCCTAACCAACGCGCCGAATTGGGGACTCTTTCGGGGTCAGGGAATGAGGCTCATTTCTTTTACTGTGTTTACCATTTTTATACCCACGTAATGCTTGGTGGGCTCTGGTAGTGGGGCTGCATATATTGACGGGTAGCTTGTTAGACTCTCCCAGAGTGAACACGGAGCTCATTTGTTGGAGGCGACTCCTAACTGCCTACCATATTCTTCCCTGTCACTTGATTCCAGGCTTTTGGCTGAATTGACTCGTAGAATACAATCCGCATAAGCGAGAACGCACCACATACGCATGCATGAATACGCCTAGCAAATACAGAAAGTGTGTGCCATATCTGTGCAACGGAAACATGGAGTCCATCCCCTGGATCCACCTACGTCTCAGGGAAGCAAAGATCGCTTTTGGTCCGCGATTAACCCCCTATCCGCCACCCAGGAACGCGCCACGTAGCCTCGCGACTAACCTCATGTGAGGGAGATCCGTGGAAATATAATCCATAACCATATAAATATCTATGCTTACATGAGCCATATACCTATGCACGTGGACAAAGTGTATTTCCGATTTACACGATATCGCAAGAGTGCCTACTAAGCAGGGTAATACGAGGTATTTTTTGGTCCTTATTTCACGCTCTTTTTAACCACTGGAGGAACCATCACGTTTCTTCACGGCTACCCAGCTAAGGATCCATTAATAAGGAAATTCTCTATAAAGGTTATTTTTATTGCTCATTTATAACCCATAATTCGCTGCAAAAATTGGCTACATATTCGGTGGGAATATTATATAGAAGTTGTTCGATCAGTGAACACAGTAACTTCAGTGAACGGAGAAATGCACAATCTTAAAGAAGCACTAACAAGTTCTCCAAAATACGAATAGGAACTGGATCGATTTACACGAGTTAAATTCAGTAGGAAACTAATAACTTCTTTTTTGTTCTAGTTATTCGTATTCCAGCTCATTGGCGACATTTCTTAAAGATAAAACTATGAGACCCAAATGAGATAGAGTTTCTTACACAGTTCTTTTTAAAATATGTGGCATTGGTGTGCAGATGTCATCGACTGGATTCGTACAAAGGATTTGCACTCTTCTATTTGGATGACATCAATCGCCCATGCAACAGATTTTTTAGTTAACTTACCGATTCTCTAATGGTGCTTCTTTTTAACGGCTACCTGACCAATGGAAGTAATTCATAATGTACTGTGAAAGGCAGCAATGGCTCACATTTCTCCAACATTTAGCTTCATATATGGGTTTTTTAGCTTGTTCAAAAGAATTGTTAATCATAACCAAAGTTCTTTTAAAAAGCTTTTAAACCCCGCTGACTCTTCTGTTATCCCATAGTCTCCGGTATAGTTTTTCTCCATTGTATCATGAGCGCTGCTTAGTAGGGATATATTTTGTCGGTCGAGGTGGTCTGATAGCGTTGCATTCAGTCCTCCTAGCCTGCATCATCGATTTCTCAAAGGGTCATTCAGGTGTTCAGATCATCATCTTTCTCCAAGCAGCCTTGAATGGCCTTGGGACTTCAGGATCCTGCTCGCTATCATCGTGCCCAATGCCGAGTTATCAGGGCTTCCCCTAAGGATAAGGTGGTGATGTTCACTATTTCTACACTTTCTGGTGATCGATACGCATGGGTAGCTTGTTCTTTGTGTAGCAGCTGCATAGCAGTCGCGGATAACTTTCAGTGTTTTACCAGCGCGGACTAGTGGTCCGCCTTCTGGTGGAGGCTCCAGGCGAACTGCTGTGTTCGTTCCAGTTAACTGATTAGAGGTTGCAGTTTGAGTCTACGTGCAACATAGTATTTACGTGTGCACGAACACACCAAGCACGTAAATATGAACATCTCCACAAGTGAGTAGTAAGCGTATATCAATTCGGCAAACCCAGAGTCCATATACAATTTCCACATACGTCTCAAAGAAACACGAATTTCGCTTTTTTCGTCTTTCTACCTGGCCCAAACCTGGGGAGGAGCCACATAGACTTCAAACCACCAAGTCCGAGTCCCTTATTGTGGGAATGGGCTTTATGCTAATAAATATTAGCATGATTCAAAAAAAGAGTGCACATTAGTGATGTCCTGGAGCACACACGTGGGATTTGGTTTAATCCATGCCCTATCAACCAAACCCACTATCGACCCAATGTTAGAAAATTGCCATCAGACCAATGGAGGCAGATAAAAAACGTTGACGTAATATAACTCCCAGCCGCCGCGACTTATTTTTTATGGACATATGTATATTAAGCCACCTTTGCGATGCTTACTGGAATTGAATGCGTGCATTCGTAAGGTGTTAGTCACGCCTAACGCTTGACTTTAACAATGCAACAATTTTAGAATGCATGAATAGTTGATATTTCACAATAATACTCACTTGCACACAAGGAACACCCGTTTTAACAAGTAGTGCGTACCCCAGTACATTTTCCGTTTGTTTCTCCCTCGTGCAGTCGTCATCATGGTGGTGCTCTGCTTGAGTCGATGTATCACTTGTATCACATGTCGTCCCCTTGATTGTCGAGTGACTCGAGCGACGCCAGTAAATCTTCCATTTTTCCCTCTCGCGTGAAAAAAGTAGCACGAGTGGGTTCTGCTCGCTTTTCGAACACCTTGAGCATCATATCTTTTTTCCAACGACTTTCGTGAAGATCTCTGACTATCGAAATGATGGTCGTCCTGCAGTTTGTTTGAGATATTCCGAGGAATCCACTCACTAACGGCTCCAGCCCATCGGTTGTTGTTCCTTCGCATTACACACTCAGCCCACCTTATTTTCGACAAATCGCATACAGAACGCCACCTTTCATTTTTAATCTCTAACGTTGGTCAGAGCTTCAATCGTGTGACACAGGATACTCCTAGCACCGTCTTCTCGACTGTGCGTTCAATAACGCTCAGCGATCTTTCATCCTGATTACGCAGCGACAAGGCCTCTGACGCATACGTTAAGACAGGAAAAACCGTCGAATCGAAAAAAAGTGGGCAAGGAGTTGGGTGTTCTTTGTTCTCTTCACTACATCTTCGATGCTCTAGAAAGCTCCCAAGGCCGGTTGTTTCTTTTCGCTCAATTTTTGAGCAAAGTCGTTCATATGTTGACTCCCAGCCTAATAAACGTAACTGGAGCATTCGGAGATATTCATTCCGCTGGGCGTGAGTGAAACATACGTGACCAATCCATTAATCATAAACATCGTTTTTGCGAGATTTGCTCGAAGACCAATCTTTCCACAGGCTCTATCAAAGTTGGCAAGAATACGTTCCGCTTGGCTAATGTTTGGTGTTATAAGGACGATGTCATCAGCAAAGCGAAGATGATGTAACTGCTGACCATCGATTTTCACTTCCATATTATCCCATTGCAATGTTCGCATGACGTTCTGGAAGGTGGCGATAAATAATTTTGGCGAGATGGTACCGCCTTGCCTAACCACTCATTTCACGTCGTTGTTAATATCGTTGTAGAATGGTGATATCTTGGTTGTGAAATTTTCATACAACTCATAGGCAAATTTTATTTACTGACTAGGGACTCCCCTGCTGTACAGGGCTTCCATAACTGCTTTTGTCTCAGCTGAAGCAAAAGTCTTCTTTAAATCGATAAAAAGTAAAACAAAGCATTGTGCTCTCGAGATACTTCACTGAGTCTTTTTATTGTGTGGACGTGGCTTTTCGTACTGCATCCTTTTCCAGACCCTGCTTACTAGCATAGCCGTTTTTTGTCAGTATTCTGTCGGTCCTATTTAGGACGACTAGAGCAAAATCTTGCTGGCGACAGACAGCAAAGAAATTGAGCGATAGTTGCCGATATCAGGGAGGTCACCTTTCTTGACAATACCATTGTCTTATTGGTATTCTTCTAAGTAGGGACCTTCTATTCGGGCAGGTAATGTGTAAAGTGCCGAGCCAGTGTGTTTTCGAGAATTAGCCGAAGGTTCTTCAAGTGTTGAGATCTTATCCTGTCCGGACCTAGTGCTGTTCGACTTTTCACCGACAAAATCGCATGTCGAATTTCGGAAAGGAGAACAGGTGGTACAACATATCCACCGTCCCTTATTTCATTAGTGCAAGATTCCATTCTTCGCAGAAGGAGAAAAAAGACGCTAAAGTCAAAAAAACGGAGTCCCAAAACCACAGTAAATTCGAAGTTATTCATCTCATTAGTCAGCTGTTGGGAAGATGCCGTTGTCGATAACATCAGCGAGGGAATACGACCGGCTCATTCAACATCTTCACGTTAGCGCTACGAAAGCTGAGAGTGGACAGTCAAAAAATAGACGTCTGTCTCCAGAAGCTCTCTAGCCAATACGCCATCGTGGACTCGCATGAGCTGCAGGCAACCGCGAACTAACGTCCGAACTTGCAAAACAATGAAGACAAGCGAGAAAAAATCTTAAAAAGAGAAGAGCAGCTGTAATTGTCGAAGCTACAGAGGCTGGGAAAAGCATTCGCAAAGCCCACCGAAGCTTCGCCAATTACAAGACCAAGACGATTGCACTCCGACGCCCAGACGGAACAGTTACAGCGTCCAGAAATCCAGTGTAGGAAATCATTCACGATTACTACTCAGATCTCTTCGATAGCTACGTCCACCCTCCGTCATATGAAATAAAGGAGGACGGATATGTTTTACCACCGGTTCTCCCTTCCGAAATCCGACATGCCATTTCACCGGTGAACAGTCGAACAGCACCAGGACCGGACAGGATAAGACCAGAACACCTGATGAACCTTCCGTCAGTCCTTGTAAGCACACTGGCTCGGCTCTTCACACGTTACCTGTCTGAATGCGAGTCCCCTAGTCAGTGGAGTACCAGTAAGACCGCGCTGTCGTTCAAGAAGGGTGACCTTCACGATATCTGCAACTACCGCCCAATCTGCTAGCTGTGTGCCGTTTACAAACTTTTCGCTCGAGTTAGTCTGAACAGGACTGACAGAACACTGGATGATGGCCAGCCATGTGAGCAAGCACGGTTTCCAAAGAGGTTCACTACCGTGGACCACTTTTGACTCAGTTGTGATAAAAGCAGACAAGGGGAGTCCTTGATAGTCAGGGATTCCCTACTCAGTATATAAAGATTATTCGTGAGCTGTACAAGAATTTCACAACCAAGATGTCACCATTCTAAAACGATATTAATATTGACGTCAAAAGTGGAGTTAGGCAAGGCGATACTATCTCTCCAAAACTATTTACCGCCACCCTCCAGAATGTCATGCGAACATTGGAATGGGATAATATGGGGGTGAAAATCGATGGTCGTCAGTTACATCATCTTCGCTTTGCTGATGACATCGTCCTTACAACACCAAACATTAGCCAAGCGGAATGTATGCTTGCCGACTTTCACAGAGTCTGTGGAAGGATTGGTCTTCGACTAAATCTCACAAAAACGATCTTGATGATTAATGGATTGGTCACGTATGTTACACTCACGCTCAAGGGAGTGAATATGTCCGAATGCTCCAGTTAAGTCCATTTCAACGTGATAAACGACTTGGCCCCAGACTTGAGCAGAATGAAGTGAGCGGCTTGGAGAGCTTCCAGAAGCACCGAGGATCTATTGAAGAGAACAGGGAACACCCATTCCCTTGCCCAGCTTTTCGACTAGACGATTTTTTTCTGCCTTATCGTATGCTTCAGAAACCTGGTCGCTATGTAAGCAGTGTGATAGATCACTCAGCGTTATTGAACGCGCAGTCGGAAGGACGATGTTAGCACTATCCCTTGTCACACATGAAAGGGAAAGGAACCGAAGCTCCGACCTTGGTCAACGATCAGAAGTCAGAGATGCCGTTTTTGTGCGGCAAGCACCGGAAGACAAAGTGTGCCGAACACGCAATGCAACGAGGACCGATTGGCAAGGGTCGCTATTGACTGGACTCCTCAGAATATCAAATGTGGTGCAGGAAGACCACCGACGCGATGGTCACAGCTCTTCAGAAAAAAGCCTGAAAGAAAGACATGTTGCTCAACGATTTTAAGAGCAGACAGTACCCACTTGGCTACTCTTGCCAGTGATAGGGAAAAATGGAAGATTTACTGGCGCCCGCTCGAGTTACCCGGCGATCAACGGGACTACAGGTGATACAGGTGAATTTGCCCTTGACTGTGTTTTCGGTTAGAAATACTAAACTCCTTTTCGATTTGTGGAATTTTTTCTAAAGGGATAAACCTTTGCTTTACACTGCGTTCTGAAACACAGAAACAGCGTTCAGCGGTTTGCCGCTTCATCGCAGCTCGGTGTTCCTAGGTGTCGGCCTGCGATGTACAACGAGGGGATTCATCACCCGACGGGGTCTCCCTAGGACAGAAGGGAGTCCGACCTTTCCAACAGGAAACCCAGCTAAGAGTGAACCAATCCCACGATCAACCACGTCCTGGTATCAAACTAGTCGCATGGTGGCAGAGCACACTCTGATCCACAATGACGGCGACTGCTTGAGATGGTGACGAGCTAAGGAAGGCTTTCACAAGGCTGATTCTTTTAATTGCAGCAAAAAAACATTGAATCCACAATGTCAGCTTTTATTTGCTGCCTGTTAAATTTTTTTTATGGTAGAGTATTACGTGTGAAACAACCACAATGATGCTGAGATATTTGCAAAACTCCAGATCGCAGGTTTCTGCGGTGTGGAACGAACGCGATACTACCCTTTCCAGGGGCTAACGCGTTCACCACCACACCATGCGGATCCTTTGTTTCGCCTGCCTCTCAGCTAACGCGTATGGCGCGGTGGTGAATGCGTTAGCCCCCGCAAAGTGTAACATCGCGCTCGTTCCCCACCGCAGAAACCTGCGATCTGGAGTTTTGCAAATATCTCAGCATATTGGTAGTTGTATTTTGCATAATACCTTACTGTGAAGATTGTAGAGGCAGAAAATAAAAGGTAAACATTGTGATTTCAACTACAGGCTCAGCTTAACTGGGTTCAATGTCGATTTGGGCTCCCCAGATCAATCCCGTTGATGGGTGACTGCTGATGGCAGTGGTCGATAGAACTACCCGAGAGAATCGCGAAACGAAGGACCCGCATGGTGTGGCGGTGAACGCATTAATTCCCGGAAAGGGTAATAGCGCGTTCGTTCCCCACCGCATTCGCCTGCAGTCCGGAGTTTTTCAAATATCTCAGCGTCATTGTGATTAAGTCTACAATTTTTTCCCGTAGTTTTTTTTCTGTTGTAAGTTTTCTTGCTGTACCACCTCTGTGCATTGTTGTTTTCGTTCCCTTGAGTAATGAATGGCTTGTATTCACACGTCATGCCAGTCTCAACTCTTGTACTCACTCCTTTCCTTAGCAGACGTCACCTACCTAGGCGGTTGGAAGTGCATGTGAACATGATTTGGCGTCGGCTCACTTTCACTTCTCAATGGCATGTCGAATTCTGCTCGAACGTTGTTTTCTCTGAAATTACAAAGAATTTTTGCCAAGGCGTTCCCAGGTTTTCGGCATGGGTAGCTCTTGTTCATTTCTATCGGGAAGAAGTACATTGTCTTCCGATTTAGATTTTTACACTTCCGCGGCAAATCCTTTCATTAGCGATCATGCGAGATCCAAATATTTTGCTTGTGGAAACTACTTCGCCTAACTAATTAATGATTTCACTACAACTGAAGTCGATCTGTTAAACAATTCTATGCGATTGAGCACCCTCTCAGTGAAAAAAGTGCGCGCTCGGAATTGTAACGAATTCCAAAGTGCTTAAATATCAATTCACCTGCTATAGATATTTCCAGATAATAGATATTGATAATCTCATGTTGAAAAAAATTAGATAGTGGTATGGGTTGAATTATATGAACTGATCCGTTGTGATCTGTGATCACAGCAGTCGGTTGGTTACGATGATCACTGATGGATGAACAAACCACATATATACATTTGAATGCAAGATTAGGGGTGATGTAGCAGTCTCGTCCTCGAGAATGAGTGGAATGATGCTTAACATTCGCTTACTGCCTATTATTTTTTTCATGCCATAATATTTTGTGAAAAACAACCACAATGGTGCTGAGATGTGCAAAACCCTGGTTCCAAGACACATTCAGAACCCTCGATTACTCTTTCCGGAAGCTCACGTGTTACCCACTACACCACTAATGCCTTTGCTTTGCCTTCTGCGCGCCATTTTTTTACCCTAACTCTGTTATAAGCAATCACCTGTCAACGGAATAGTGAAGTAAACAAAACACAAATCGGCATTTAATCCAGTTAAGCTGAAACTGCAATCAAAATCACAAGTATAACTTTCTATTTATTACCTGTTATTTTTCCATCGCACAGTAATAAAAAATCGTTATCCGCAGAAAGGCTACATCTTCATCCATGTGCTTCCAAATACTGTGTATAATTTCCAACTCTTATTCTTATAATGGATACGTATGGCGCACTGGACGGGGACGCCCTGCAACACACACGTGCAATCTATCTCTGCGCCCATGCCTCACCATGCCTTCCATCCCTTCAGAGTCGGCTAATTGGTGCTAGACTTGTCTGGGAGGATAGCAACACTGGGTCGATACTTCGGTAGGCCACCGCGAGTCATTGTAAAATCCAGATATGCATTCAATCACCTCCAAGTGATGTTTAGTGAAGTCAAATGCATGGCGCATCCCTCAGGAATTGATCAACGCCGAGAGCTTTATCCTTTATCCTTTTATTATTACAATGTTCTGTTGATGTTATAAGCATCACAGTCAGACGGATTTATTTCACAATCTGTAATTCTTGCAGTAAACACTGGAATCTTGGTAGCCAACATCTTTATTTAACATCTCCAGCGATTATTACTAAACAGGAACTTTATAGATCTGCGTAGGAATTCAATATGTCTTAAATAGCAGTCGTAATTCATAACAGATGCACACAATAAGATGAAATGACGCTTTTAGAATAAATAAATAATCAATATTTAACGGACGCAGTAATAAGACTGGTTAACGTCAGGGTGTGATGTGAAATACAACCAATCTCTGTGGTGAGTTTACACCCGAGAACAAATCTTATGCGATTTGTGAATATTCATTCGGCCATCTCTGGTAAAGGTACTATGTCAACGGACACGTCATCCTTCACACTTAATTTTTTTGCTGAAAGCATGATGTCGTATGAGTTGCGATGAGTTGATTTTCATTTCACTTCGTACTTTGGATTTCCTGAGAAACAATGGCCGGAAGAACTTGTTTGCAGAGGAGTTGTAGAACAACGAATAAGTGGTGTAGTGCTTTTCGACTATCATTTTTACATCACCACTGAAGTTTGCAAAACAAATCGTCTAGTGTTTTTTTCAAAATTCACTTTTTTTCGCTTGTGAGGTCTTCTTGTAATAGTGTTTTGCAGCTAAAACTTTTTTGTAGTAACGTGAGATGCGTTGTCATTGGGATAGCGTTCAGTTTTTCTATTTGACTGCAATTACACCATAAACTTCAACACGCACCAGTTTTTCCCCCGTTTTAAACCTGACATAAATGCAGAAACAGGTTGCATTGACGATTCCACCAAGTCTTGGCATTAAAAAAGCTCCAAAAGAAGTGGAGGAGATGTTCTGGTGGTGGGTAGACGACGATGTTTTTCTTCGAGCTCACGGTGTTCCTCTGTCAAAGAAACCCTCAACGAAAACTGATCATTCTCTGCTTTATCTATAATAGCCGTTTTTAAGGTATGGCATCGCGGTTTCGAACAATCATGTGGACCGTTGGCTTCCATTTATCAGGTAGGAAATAACGAGCTGTAAAAGAAACTTCAACTGATCCTTCCTCGCTTTTTTACATTGCAAATTAATTCCTCGTCATTCTCATCTATTCTCCGAGATGCGCTGCTTTTTTACTGCATTTGCCCCATACTCTACAATGAATTATTAAAATTTTTGTGTAAAAATAAGAGTGTTCCAGCGATTGTGGTGCTGTTCAACCAGAAAGCAGCATTTTTGGGTTTTTCCTCAATGTAGCAGCTTTCTTTTGTGAGTTTATGGACATTGAAATCTGTTTCTTTTTGTTTTCTATTGGTCAACTAGAAATTTTTTTAAACATGAACTTAAGTTTTCAGGGAAACCTTTCCAATTTGATTATGAGAGCTAATCAACACTCATTCACTTCTTGATTAATTAACCTAATTCGCAAGCGTAATATAAAAAAAACTGTTAAAATAACTTCTCCTTATAACTGGTACTACTTTTCATAAGCCCTTTCGGTTGCGTGCAATGGAACTTAACAAACATGCTACAGCGAATTTAATTCACGCTAGACGGATGAAATAGCAGGTACTGGGAGTGCTACGAAAATTGGCAGTATAACAATAAAGACAGTAATTTATTGCTGGAAAATTTCCCCTTCAAGTGAAGCAAAGTGAAATGCTAAATAAATGTCATTTTTTTACAGTGCTCGTAACAGTGTACTTAATTCATCGGACCACTATGCAATTCTACGATTTCAACTACCGAACGGGCGTCAGTGAGTGGAAGTGGTTCTCCATGGTACTGATGATCGTCGGTTGGCTGGCTACCGTTGGGGCTTCAGTCGTGGCCAACTTCCAGGTGGATTAACATTTCATAACGCCTAACGCCACAATTACTTTTGTATTCTTCGTCCTTCTTTTGGAGTACATGATTCTGTTGTTCGGAAATATTCGGTTATCATTTCATTCACTACGCTACAATTTCGTTTAATGGATAAATTGAAGTTATCACTAGGATTGAAGCTGCTTATTTTTGCTCTGAAGCCCTCATCTCGTAAAAGCTTTCAGACACACACGCATCTTTACGTAATGCAGTCTGTGCCAGAAGAAAAAAATAAGCTGCCCCTTTATGGATCGATAGGAGATTGGCCACCTTGTGACTCTTTCCAACAAGAGCGCCGTGATTTCCGATTTTATTTTACTCTTGGTTGGGCTTCGGTATAGAAATAATGGTCCCCTCGATTTGGAGAAATATTTTAGAGGTACAAAATCTTCGCAGTATAACATCCACGAACGGCTTCCAAGCACGATGAGGTGGCAAACCATTTGGAAGCTTTCGAATTTAAATCGACATATCTCAACTCGTAGTAGATTATACTAATATCAATAAATAGGCTAGAATCTACAAGCCCTTTCAAATGGCATATAAGTTTTCTGCCCTTGATTATCGCTATGTCATTGAGATTATATGACACTTACGACATCCACTTCTTCCACTTTACTTTTTCAGAGCTCATATTTCCTAAAAAGCAAATTAACCAGTCATTCCCAGAATGACACGATGCCGTTTTCCATTGCACCGCTCATGTTTGTAGCAGCTGCTCTTGCACAGGAAATTCTAAGAACTTGATCATCATACGACCACAATATTGCTGAGATATTTGCAAAACTCCGGACCGCAGGTGTTTGCGGTGGGGAACGAACGCGCTATTTTCCTTTCCAGAGAGTAACGCGTTCACCACCACACCATGCGGGTCCTTCGTTTCGCCTGTCTCTCAGCTAGCTTTATCGATCAATGCCGTTAGCAATCACCCGCCACCGGGATTGATCTGGGAAGCCCACATCAGCATTGAACCCAGTTAAGCTGACGCTGTAGTTGAATTCACAATTTTGTACTAATGTCAATAAATAGGCTAGAACCTACAAGCTTTTTTCGAATAGCATATAGGTTTTCTTGCCTTGATTATCGCTATGTTATGGAGATCATCTGCCACTTACGACGACTTGTGAATTCAACTTGGTCATCATTCAAAATTTTGTCCAGAAATTCTAGTTTTGAACAAAAGTAAATTTTAGTACACACTGTATAGAATTTATGGCTACAATTAATGCGATATGTCAAAGTCTCTTTTATAAATCCATGGTGTGAAGACCTCTTGAAGTACTCTATTCATCCAGAAATCGAAAGAAATTAGAAAAAGAATAATTGTTGAAAAAAACAGCTTCGTCGAGAAAGATTTAACGCGCCGGCGAAGAGGTAGCTCGGGATAGATTTGCATGTAAAACACTTAGTTTGTGTATGTGTTTCTTAGAGAACAATAAGGAGTTATCATTAAAATGGTAGAAAATCAGTGCCAGTTCGGATAGTGAAGGAACGGCTTGTTTTAAGAAGAACGCTGTATTTAATTTTATGAGAAGGAATGAGTACATACTTACAATATGGGTCTTTTTTGTTAACAGTCGATCATCATGTGGTTTGAAAACGTCGTCGAAATCTAAATGTTCGTGAAATTTCTCGTAGTAAAAAATAAAATATTCGTTAGTGTTGTATAATCACAAAACCAAGCTTGTCCTACCGACTAGTTGGTGCTTGTTAAAAAACGTGGTTCAGCACGTTGGCAAAAACCATCCCTTAATTATTTAGGAAGGACCACACATAGGCGCTCACATGGTTGGCGCTATGATGTTCTTCTTCGGCGTTATTATCTACTTTTGGGGACAAATAGTCATCGCCAGCGCGCTCAAGTCGGTATATCTTGATTGCATTCGTTTTCTTTCCACTTTTATTGCTA
This sequence comes from Angiostrongylus vasorum, assembly GCA_018806985.1. Lineage (NCBI taxonomy): Eukaryota > Metazoa > Nematoda > Chromadorea > Rhabditida > Metastrongylidae > Angiostrongylus > Angiostrongylus vasorum. The sequence goes on along the minus strand of JADANN010000101.1, from coordinate 11,838 downwards.
CTTGCTTGGGAATTCAGTTGAAAGGACTGATGAGTAATTGTTTAGGCCAAGAATGGTTTCATTGCATTTGACCAATTTCCGGATTCTTCTCAATCTTCTAGCTACTGCCTTAGTGATCTTTCGTATGTTCTGCTGAATCGTAAAATAAAGAAGCAAAGAGTGTCCTTTTTGAGCTTCACTCTGAACCGTTCATTGAGAACCTACTACTACGACTTTGTGAATGCGTTCATAAAGTCGCATACTTAAACTTGCACGCAGAGAACTAAAATTTCTCTCTCTATGTTCTTACTCTACTAATTTTGAACCAAGTCGGTTTAAGAAATTCCCTCTGTTAAATCGTCCTCGATCGCTCAGTTCATTAATCTTGGGATTCGTTATTACCACAGGAATTGCTTCCCCCCCCTTTGAATCATTTTGCAAATCACTAAGCCTATCCCCCCGTCTATACTGATGAGCGACTGCCTATAACGAGAAGTTGGGAACGCTGTAGCGCGATTAACTGGAGATTGCAGCCGAAAGCCCATCACATCTTCATGCAACATACTGGGGGAGAAAATGATGATAGTGAAACCATACCAATTGGAAAACGCTGGCCTACACATAATGTAAACACGGGTCAACTAACAGCGTAAGTCGTCTGCGGGATCTAAAACGTAAATATTTTTCATAGAATAATGACCAAAAGTCATTTTTGAGGTCAGTTCGTAAAAAAATTGCATCAGGAAAGCCACATTAGAAAATTAGAAGACAAACACAACACAGATAGAAAAAAATCAAATCTTTATGACTTGCCTATTAACTGTGGTTATTGCAAAGGTGAAACAAAGTGATTAGAAGAATTTCCTTAGTTATTCAAATGTTGTGTCCTGAGCGCGGACATTTAGGTCCGTAATGTAAATGCTTGCGACACACGTCATCCACTTTCGTATTGTTTTTGCCGAAAGAAATAGTCTTCACCAAAAGCTCGAATGTGCACAGAATCTGGATTTACAATATGTAGTTCTGCAATAAATAAAATATTTAGATTTGGTCTTGAATAGGCTAATGAATAAAAAACCAAAATCACAAACTGTTGAGATTCATCCAAAATGACGAAAGTGAAAATGGAAACGAACTAAAAAGTGAAAACTGAGTTTCGGTTTTTGACGACATATGTATTTTTCAGATGTGACCTGCCTGTTTGCAAAACCCTTTGTTAAACCCATAAATGGAACAAAGCCGAAGGACGTCATTCCACCGAGCGGCATCGCTCGACATACGAAGGGTGACCAGGTGAATCGTTGGAACTTAAATAGAATCGAATTCTACTCATTTCCTTAATGATTTAAAGACAATAAGGATCAAGTATGTTCAATAATTTCTCCCGTAATTTAACTGCTTCCAAATTCGACTGTTGGTTCTCAAGGCTTTGGAATTTTTTCAAAGACATGAATAGTTTGGCTATTGAATAATGGTTGGATAGAAACGGTATCGAATTTCCTCATTCTCGGGACTCGCAGCAGTGCAATAATAAAGTGCCACTCAACCGAACACGATTGTTGGTTCGTAACTTTGCATTAGACCAACCATCTAAGCCCTTATTTTGAAGTATTGTTAGGCAATGGTGCACGTTAGATGAAACAAATACTAGGTCATAAAATGGCTAGCCATCGTTATTCATTGATCAAACTAAATCTTGGGAAGCGCAGGGGTTATTGATGCAGTACCAAACAAAAACCGCACTCATTGATTGAGCTCTACTTCGATCCACCCATGCCCTCCATCCTTCAGGCACAGCAATGGAGTATTATACTTGCATGGGAATGATTCCCTTCAATCCAAAAAATCCGTTCGGCCATTGCCTGCGGTGAAGACCTGCGAGCGCTCTGGCAGAGTTGCCCCAGGATTGTGGAAAAAGCCATTCCAGCCGTGCTAAACGACATTCATGACGATTATAATATCTTCAAGTTGAAGTGAAATTGCACGCAATTTGGGATTCCTTAATCAGTGTCGGTTTCGAGCCAAACAGCCGAATGAGGGATATTGTCCGCACTATGTATGACGTCAGGTTATATGAGTAAATAAAAAAGAAAACAAAAATAGATGGATCTCTTATTAACTGCGCTTTTGCACCAGATCAATTAAATATTTATTGGAATACTGTTCTCATTAGTAGACTTCTAAGCAGTAGCTTGTTCCCGCATTAGGAATCCTCTTTTCATTTTGAATGCAAAAATTGCTTTTATCTTACCAATTTTGATCTCGAGCTACCTCAGCGAAAAAAGTTATCTTTAGCTTTCATAATGGATGTAGATATATGTATTACCGTTCTTGAAGTCTAAGAGTAATTCTAATTCCTCTACTGTAAACTGACAAAAAATGGCTGAAGGAAAAACTAGAAGTACTTAAAGCCTTGATTTCACCTGGAATCGTACATAGAGTAGTCGAAGACTTCTTTCATGTTTCAGTTTTACGACAATTGGTTGGCTGCTACAACTTCAGAGTGGTCACTGGCACTTGTCCTTAGTTTGCATCTTCTCACATACATGTACGATCTCACCGTTGTTCCGAGCTCAACACCACGAACTTCTCAATGTGATAGCGTTGAAAAGACGATCGGTAATGAGACGCCCATTGATCAAGTGAGCACTACACATGGTCAATCAATATTATCTCAAACTTATTCAATCAAAAAAAAGTTCGACCCAATGTAGTGAGTGTCAATGCTACCATGCAAACGTCCATCGATGTGGTGTACCTTGACTTGACATTTCTAACGGCTTCATTTAGTACCGGGCATCACCCGTCAATGGGACTGATCTGCGAAGCCTATCAGCCTCATTGTGGTTGTATTTCGCATTATACCCTGCCGTGAAAAATTATGGTAGGGAGCAAATAAAAAGCTAACATCGTGATTTCCACTACAGCCTCAGCTTAACTGGGTCCATTGCGCTGATGGCACTGATCGATAGAACTAGCTGAGAGACTTACATTATAACCTGTTGTGAGTTGTGAAACTTCAAGTGCCTGAATATTTCTTTGAATAATTCATTCCTAGATGTTTTCGTGTTAGAAGTCTTATGAGCATATCCTAAGTGCAGGGTTTCTTCTCTTGCATCATAAAAAATATTGCTAGGTGGAAACAGTCTTGCACAGCAATACACTAAAAGTTTTAAAGTTATGACATCTTTAAAAGGGTGCACAGGCATTTTACTAGCAAAAGAAACAAAGCCAGCGATGACAATATTAGAAGCCTTTATGAATTAATCCTTAGTTGCCCGGTTCCAGTCTGCTTCACCAATGATTGCAGTTCGTCATGAAGTTAGATTGGTGCTGGTGCCACATTGAAATGTGTGCACAAGAGTAACGATTTTCGAATAGGAACAAATGCTGATTTACCGTCATCAGTGAAAAATATTTAGCAATTACTGCGTTCAGATTATGTTCATCTTAACAATATTTCACTAACAGTACTCCAACTATCTGACAGACCCGTACATTTCATCGATCGAGGGAATTTTACTAAAGTTACAGTAGCTCGCCGGCTTTTACTCATTTTTCACCTGCGAAGGACAGCCGTGATGAGCGCTTAGATGAGGCTCCGCATATGGCGTCGATTCTCACTTTTCTTTAGTTTTCATCTCATATCGTGAACAGAGCACGCTTTATTATTATACTTCTTGGTTGGCTCCAAACTCTATGGAGACAAGGAGCCTACTATTTATCCAACATGAAACTCACGTAAATTACCATGTCTGTTAAATCTGCCAAGTATATTTTTTCTAGAGAGGCGAATTTTAGGTGGGTTTTATGCGGTATAATAAAAAACGAAAACACACGCAGCCATGAAGCAACAGGAAAGGTTTCCAAAACTCATACAGAGTTTTTAGATGTACGCAGGAAGTGTTTCAATGAATTACACGACGCCTTCACGTCGAAGACTTCATCGTGCCGATCACTTGAACAGTAAGTGGCATGTTCCAAAATAGCGGAAAATTTCGAATATTGCACATATTGAGAACTTGAATAACACTGAAGGATATAAAGGATGAAAGGCTCGCTTTTGTCGCATTTTTTGATCTTAGTTACCATTACTGTTCGGCGGAATTCCTTCAGTTTCCAGTAATGACTTTTCTTAACCGAGACCAAACTGAACTTTCATTATATGACTAACACAGTAAAAAAAATTCCTACGGCTAATTCTTATTGCCTTCAAACAAGCGTTATTATTGGGATAATGTTCTGCATATAAAAAATGTGCTTGCTATGTTTCTTGGAATCAATTTCCTTAATATAACAATGTGGCTTACCGCTGCTACCTGTACTGTAGCTCATCATCGAGTAATTTGAAATAGGAGCGTGTGAAACCTTCATTCATCCTTGACCCATGCTAGGGTTGTCGAGTGGATTCAGTACGCCTTGTAATTTTTTTCAGAATTTTCGTGAACTTTCTTCAAACCTTGTGAGGAAAAGTCGTTAAAGGTTCACGTTTGCCGAAAGTCGTAAGGACACAGTATGGCTTCGCCGTTTCTTCTTGTCCACATGTATTCGTATACGACGTCGTCACTGATTTTTTGCTGCTGATGATGTGTAGACATAGATGAGAGCTTTGGATACTTTGTTCTATTTGCCCGATAAGACAAACTCTCAGCATCACGATTTTCGATACCAATGACATTCCTTTATCCATCCATCGGAAGCGTCCAAAGTTACAAGGTGTTAGTTACATGATATATATGGGCACGATCAGTCATGTTTTGATTCTGGTGCCTTTTCTTCTGCATCAACAAGGTTATGCAAACGTGATTTACTCAATTTTTACTACTCATCTTAGCTCCTAAGTCACTGATGATGTTGAACTATGACGCGTCTATGCACAACTGATCCTTTCGGCGGTGCTCGTTCCGTTAAATGTGGATGGCACATTGGAAAAAAAATAGTTTTTTTTCGGACATCGTTTTTTACATCTAGCCATACACTTTTTTTTAAAAAGGTGTCCCTCTTCCTGAACAAAAAAATAATAAAGCTCTCGGCATTAATCTTCGAGAGATGCACCATGCATTCGAGTTCATTAAGCATTGTTTAGAAGTGATTGAATGCATATATGGCCTTCACAGTGACTGGCGGTGGCCTACCGATCTAACGAGCCAGTGCTGCTATCCTTCCAGACTATTCTGCTACTGATTTACTGACCCCGGAGGGATGGAAGGCTTGGTGGGCCATGTGCGCGGGTATCGATTCCACGTGTGCGTTGCAGGGCGCGTCCGACAATTGCGCCACACGCGGCCTGCAACACACTCTTCCTAAATATGTTCTCTAAAGCGGCCAGTACTTGTTTGCCCCAACGAGTATTTGATGGTGTAAAAAACGGTGTCATCAGCAGGAAAGACAGTAAGCTGTAGCAGTAAACTTCCATTCCAGTGTTATTCAATTGCAGCTTTCGCATGTATTTATCGATTCCGCTGAATAATTACGGTGAGATCGCGTCGCCCTATTGTAGCTCTCTATAGGATCTCAATACTTTGAGAACTCTTTTTTCTCGCGTGGCTTCTTTTTGCCTAGCATTTTGTCGGCTTTTGAGGCTTTCTAACTGGCGTAAGCAGTTTGCATCCGTCGAACAACGTGCAAACTGGAAACAGTTGCAATTTCCTTATTTGTCGACTATAAGATGCAATAGCCTCCTAACGGTTTACCGCCTCATCGTGGCTGAGAGGTGTTCCTGGGTGCCTGACTGCGATGTACAGCGGAGGGATTCCTCCACCAGGCAGGGTCTCCCAAGCTGAGAAGGAGTCCGGCGCCTTCATCAGGAAGCTTAGCTAAGAGCCAACCAATACCAGGATCCACCACCGTCCTGGTATCAAAGTCGCATGGTGGCAAGTCTCCCTCTGATCCACAAGGGCTGCGACTGCCCGTGGAGGTGAAGACCTGGTGCAGACTTTGCCCGGCTGACCTCTGGATTCCAGGGAACCAGCAAATCTCCGATAAGTGGTGATCATGCTGGGGTCCGCACAACCAGTGAGAACAAGCCGTTCAAGTGTCAAAGTGTGTCAAGATGCAACACGGATTTGCTGGTTTTCCATTGATTTTGAACCTTGCATTTTTTTCAGGCAACGTATAAAAAGCAAGATCCCTTTGTGGATGAGCTTTGGCGAAAGATTTCTCACATTTTTTTTGTCCAATCTTACCGCTAAAAGGTGTCTTACGATTCTTTGCTGGTAAAATATCGGGTTTCAAAAGCAGATTCACTGAAACAGTACAGAGTCTATGATGATCACCGGCGGTGTATGGAGTCAAGTAGACATAGATGCGAAAGAAATATGAATACATTTTATCGATGACGATCTCCGTTCCTTCCCTCTATGCAGCATATGCTCAGTCTACATGTCTGAGAGCGGTGGTGTTGCAATTGGCGATGTCTTATGGTTGTTATGAGTGCTCTTTGCTGTTTTTGTAGCATTGCATGGTTAGTGCTGCGTGTTCTTCTCAAGCTCATCGTTAATTTCAGTGTTCAGTTAAGCATTTTTAGGCATAAACAAATGCTTGCTTGAGCCTCCCGTGGCTCTATGACTATTTACGAAATTAATGTGGGAGAACTGAATTTTAAGACGGCGATAAGTGGTTCACGAATGCTGATGTTATTGTGTTGACCCTCACTTACTGTAGAAATTAAAATCATTTAATGAAAAAATTCAAGATGGCGTGGAGCCATTGCAATAGAAATCGTTGCCGTTTTCGTATGGGAGTTGTTTCCAAGCCTTAGTTGAAGAGCTATGAGATGACAAGGAGTTCTACTAGCCAGAAATTTTTTTTAAAGTCAAAAAGCTATGTTAGGGAGCATGTGTTAGCCCCTACAGACTTTTTTTGACTTGATGTAGTTTTGACATAAGAGCTATCGCCTTCTTATAAATATCGCGATTTGGCACGAGGAAGAATTTTGGTATGAAACTCTTCTACCATTGATTGAAGTGTCGTGGCGGGTGGAGTAAGAATCTCGTGATTACATAGCCGGCCATTTTGAGAAACACTACTTTCATGAAATGTACATGGCACTTGTTCATTCTTACTTTCAAGTTGTTTCAATTCTTTTTTTTACTGCCGTAAGTGCTCCATAAACGATATTAGTGCTTGCTATGATCCCTCTGAGTTGCTGTGCTTACGGATTTACCGTCAGTTTTCTTTTTTTCTCGAGAATTCCTTTTGTGGCGACACAGCTCTGCCTTTTGATTGAAGAACTAGGGCAAATTGGTTGTAATATTGCAGTGTGGTATTATAAAACAAGGATATAGCGTTCGGTATTGATCAATCCCTAAAGGATGGGGGCGCATTCGACTTAATCAAGAGTCGTGGTGGTAACTGAATGCATATCTGAGCTGGTCTGTACAATGACTTACGGTGGCCTGCCAAGGTATCATGTCAGTGTTGCTGTCTTTTCAGACAGGTCTGGTACCAATTATCCGGGGCTGGAGGGATGGACGGCTTGGTGAGTCTGATGTGTAGGATGGAACTAACAACTCCTTATCTGCTACACAACACCTCCGGCCACCGCGCTATGCGCGCTCCGCAGTCGTAAAACCCTCCCATGAATTAATTGTTCGCTTTTCGATGGGTGTACGCCAACGACGTTGTGGAGAGATTTCGATTAAGATATTCTGGTCACAAGTCATTTTGTTTTCCTTCTTTTCGTCACGAGTTAGGCAGTTTATGTTTGACTGGGTGTCTTAGCAAGGAATAGGCAGTCATTGAACAAAATGTATAACAACAGTAGAACTCTGATATCAATTAGGCGCTAGGTGACATGTTGATCTTCGAATGTCCTCCCTTGATACCTTGCCGAATTGAAATATACCTCATTATAATGTATAGACATGCTTAATCTGGCTGTGTAGGTGTAGAAAGTCGCCTGATCTGTGTATCTTTGTTTGTCGTGCATGCATATACTTTACTTAATTCACTTTTAACGCAATTCCATCATGCAGAAGACAAGTAGCGCAAGCGTTGCCAACTTCGAAAACACATTTGGAAGGATCGGTTTCAGCTGAACGCGTAAAGAGTTGTTCATAAGAAAAAGAGTGTTCTTAATGCGTCTACGCACTAGCGGAATCAGAACTTCCGATAAAAGTCGATCAAATACTGAAGATGAGAGATGTCAGGGTACGCTGTGAAAACCAAGTAGACCTAATATGGGCTACTGATTAACGACATTCACGAACATGAACCGTTAGTCACTTGATCCAACATGGTATCATTTCCAGCGCACAGCACTTAAGGCCACAAGCAATGATGAGATTGCTTAACAGCATCTCAAATAAATAAAAAATAATGCCGTTCTTGTCACTCGTGCGAGTTCAGTCCACTAAACAACCTTGGAATGAGAAAGAAAAAGAGTGTTTAGTATCGTTAGCTTAAGTCATTCAAACATCAATAATAAAGACATATAGTTGACAGGCTTGTGACAAATTTATCCAAACTAATAAGAGGCGTCATGCTTGAACTTGATCATAAAATGCCGTCACAATGTCATGAAAAAAATATAGACGATGGCTAACGAAGAAAGAACGCCAAGTTCCGATCTCTCTGAGTATTTCTTTAATGGAGCTCGTGCTGAAGAAAAAACATGCACTCACCAGCTCGCTAACAAGCCATGGGTTGTTCTCTTTTTTCATAAGAATTGGAGTTGTGCTAATGAACAATTTTATGTATTTCATCGATGCTACGTGGACGACTCTTTCACAGATCAAGTTTGGAACGAGAAAAAGTGTTACTTTTCCAAAAAATTTCTCTTAGGTTAAACTTAATATTTTTCCAAAACACTACGTTTTCATGTTTGGTCTTTTTTTCATAAACACACAAATTTTAAGATTAATACAAAATATTGCGTGCAGGTGGCGCGAGTGGCGCAGTGGTTGGAGGCGCCACTACGACACACACGTGGAGTCGATCACCGCGCTCACATGTTCCACGAAGCCTTCCATCCCTCCGGGCTCGGCATATTGGTACCAGTCTTGTCTGCGAAGGTATCAGCACTGGCTCGATACATCGGTAGGGCACCGCGAGTCGTTGTAAAGGCCAGGTGTGCCTTCAGTCACCTCCAACGATACTTGATGAAGTAGAATGCATAGCGCATCCCTCAGGGATTGATCAACGCCGAAAGTTTTATCCTTTGTCCTTTTATTGTATGCAGAATAGAAAAGGTGATATGTTCAACTGACTATATATGAAGTATCCTCTAACTTCTGTCGCTCGATTATCAATTGGAGGGCAGAAGGTAGAAATGGCGAAATGATAAGAAAAAAATGGAAGTTTCTCTTTCCTTCTGTACTTTATGGAATTGCCCTAGCAAAATTCTTCTCATTCTTTTCAAATCCTAATTTTTACTCCTCAGCTAGTGAGCTCGCTTCTTGAACCTCCAGCTCATCTCTACCACTATTCCACACAAATGAGAAAAAAATTGCGAGAAACAGTGAAAAAACGCGTGGAAACGAAGCGAAAGCAAGCGAAATGGTGAATTCTATGTTTGCTTGTTTAGAGGAAAAAAATCTTATGAGCTAGATTTTAGTTGGGAAAACGTGTGATTTCGCGATTAGGGCGTCGTGAAACCTACTATTCTAGAACTTAATTATTTAGCCACACTAGAGTACTTAGATACATGGATAGCCCGTCCTCACTTGTTGTGGCAGCCCCAACACAACTTCCATTTTTCGGAGTTTTGCTGGCTTAGCCACTCTGGTTCCTTAGAGCCCCGAGGTCAGCCTAGCCAAAAAGTCTACTTCAGGTCGTCACCACCACAGACAGTCGCAGCTCTTGTGGATCAGAGGAAGATTTGCCACCATGCGACTAGTTTGATATCAGGACGGTGGTGGATGCTGGCATTGGTTTACTCTTAGCTGGGTTTCCTGATCGAAATGACGGACTCCTTCTCAGCTTGGGAGGCTCTGCTGTGGGATAAATCCCTTCATTGTACTCGACACCCAGTGACATCTTTCAGCCACATGAGGCGGCAAAGCATTGGGAGGGGTATGGCGCAATGGTAAGGCATCCGATTACTTAGCCATATGTGAATAAATTAAGGAACGCTCACGGTGAAGTGGTAGTGATGCCGTTTAATACTTATAAAGCGCTGGTTCAACGCAGCTCCAGGCCAAACAAGCCTCCTATGCTATCGGAGTTGCTGTCAGAATTGAACGCATCTCTGTTGTTGCACTAGCTACGCCACTTTTACTCTGTGTTAACGCTGTTTAAAAGAACATTCCTAATTCTGGGTTCCCTCAAATTTTTTCTATTAAATGTAGTAATGTACTTTGAGAATTGTGCAACATAAATACAAAAAACACTAAATTAATTAGTTTTCGCTAAATGGACTTTTATTGTAAGATTATTGTCAATAGTTGATGAGGGTGGTTATTTCATGTTTTAGCAACTCTAACGTTCGACATCGTGCGGACACGTTCCAATAAAGTGTTATAATTCCAAGGAACTAAGTAATAAATTCCGAGCTCATGAAACTATACTTACGGTTTATCGAAGACTATTGGTACAAATAATAGTGTTACATACAAATGCTTCCTTTTTCTTTCTCAGCAATCGCGAGGTTGTTAAACAGCGTACGTTTACTTCCATACCATAACACTCATACAATACAGTCGTAACTGACGTTTCGGCAGTATCGCCTTCCGACGTCGTCAACCATGTGCGACGCTGATCACGCCTCTTACTCAATGGAAGGCACGTAAAAAACGGCTCCGAAGAAGGCGATACTGCCGAAACGTCAGCTACGATTGTATTGTATGTGTGTTGTTGTGTGGAAGTAAACGTACGCTGTTTAACAACCACGCGATTGCTGAGCAAGAAAACGACGTATTTATAATCCAATATCGAGGTTAATAGAAAGTCGATCTTGAGGAGTGTTACTTACGTTATTTGTGTATTTCAGTTACAAACGGTTACCATGTTCCACCACGAGGATTGCCTCGCACATCCATTGCCGTCATGTCGACAGGCTATGATCGATACCAGTACTTTTAACTGATCTCATTTATTCATCTTTTCATCGTCGTCCATCCGATTCAGTTACATGTGATAGTATCAATTACGTTATTCGGTCTACAGATATAAAAACCTACTAATACTGTACCCCATTTGGTAACAATCGACCTTAAGCATTAAACGATTGCTCTTTAATGAAAAAAGACAGTCTTTGTCCCGTTATTTTAACCTAGATCACTGTCTTAAATTTACAATAATGAAGAGCTGCTTGGAAAATATCAATTAGCTGAAGCATTTTTAGTACTGGAGAGATGTACTGGAATATGTGCTGCACTCATATTCGCCTTGTCGCCTCGATAAACTGATGATTGTTTAAAGGCAGGAATAAGAGAAGAAGGTAATTAACGATGGAATGAGCATAGGAACAGTTTCTTGCTATCGATGTGTATCCTTCACTAATCGTACGAAGACTATCAAATGGGGATACTTGAGAAAAGCATGTGATGAACGCCTTGGGTTGATGTTGATATGAGTGGTACTTTTCCAGTAATCGAAAAGGACAGCGGCATATAGAGACGTTTAATCGGAAACGATAGAATGATTTCGGAGCGCTCAACGGACGGATGACTGCACACCGTGACAAAATACGTGTTTCGAAAACATCAATGAACTTGAATATGGGAAAAGTATGTTAACTATCAGAGGACAATTGAAACATAAACATGAATAAAAGGTGTAATTTAAAAATGCGGGTATCTGCTAAGACGCTCATAAAGATAAAGAGTGAACACACATAAACACATGTGAAAATGTTCTTGAAATGAGAGGGAAGATCTCTAGTGAAGCCTTGAAAGAGGGAATTTGAAGGATATTGTC
>JADANN010000100.1:400000-403850 GCA_018806985.1 Angiostrongylus vasorum | reverse complement strand
TACCTAACACCAAAATATTTCCAGATCACCTACGATACGCGCAACCAAGCAGCAGTCATTTAATGGCGTCATTCGATGTTACTTCACTTTATACCAACGCGTCGCATGACTCCACTATGCAGGCTTCTCTTGAGCTCGTCGTAGATCATGAAAAGAATATAAAATGCATGGCTTGTCGATTGCGCTATCAGTGCCTCTCTTCAAACAGTGTATTAGTTGTTCAATCTTTAGGTAGAGTGGAAAACATTTTGCCCGTATTAGAGGGTTGGCCATGGGAAAGCGTTTAGAACCAAGCCTTTCCGTCGCTTTGATGTCTGGGATGGAAGCCCCAGTTCTCGATCGCCGACCCTTACTCTACTATCTGTGCATAGACGACTGCTTCATCGTCTGTTCCATACAAGAACAGATGGATGAGTGTTTTGAAATGTTAAATAGGCAGTCAGAGTATTTAAAATTCACATGAGAAAAACTAATCGAGAACTGGCTTCCATTCTTAATCATCCAAATAAAGCTCTCAGAAAGTGGGTATATAACCAAATGGTATCGTAAACCAATTAGTAAAAATATAGTAGTTCACTCCCCCTTCTCGCATCATTCGCACATGAAAAAACCACTCGCCTAAAACATGTACCGAACGGCTAGAAAGGAGAAGAGAAAAGGAAGGCATCGCTAAACCTGGCACGAAAATTAGCCATTTCAAATGGCGACGAGGTAGAAGCCAAACGGTTTAGAGAAAAACATAGGGTAGTTCCCCAAAATAATGTTTCGGACGTAAGTAAGATCCCTTTTAGGCTACCCTCTATATTAAATTAAGTAATTTCCGTCATTAAGAGATGTCAAGAAAAAGTGGTCTTAAAAATAATGTAACGATTGTTGACCTCCCACCCAGTACCCCACGCAGTCAGTTCGCCACTGCTTCTGCGATCGTTGGCGCAGCTCAGAAAACTGTATGATCTGTCCTAACGGATGAGACGGGTATACATGAGTATAGGTACAATATACTTAATCACGTGTAAGCACTTGATGAGGAATAGATTGAGGAAACGGGTAGACCGCTTCATGTCCGCGTAGAAGAACACCTAGATGGGAAAGTTAAAATTCGTCTAAGCATTCCTCTAGGCACACATGGGGCCCAGAAGCACAATGACTATGATTTTGAAGCGACCGTGTGGATCCTAGCCCAGGAATCAAAAACATCAGCGCGCAAAACTCTTGAGGCGTTTTGAATAAATTCCAGAAATCCAAAGATGAACCAGAGAGACGAATGCCTCACTATCACACGATTGGTTCTACCGGAACTAGCGGAAAGGGAAGAATTTGTCGAGGTTTTTATTAATATCGCCGCCTCCCCTGAACAGCTTACTAGTGTGGGCGGAAAATTGTTCATGTAGAAGAATGGGCTAGAGGATATTTGCCAATTCATTAAGGCATTACTGTGTTTTGATTCATTCTGATTTTTTCTTGATCATGATTTTTTTGATTTTTTTTACATAAACAATTGGCGTCAATGCCAGTGCGAGTGGCCGAAGACGAAAAGTTAGTTGCAGCTGCAAATGGAGATTGTGAGAGATACGTTCACACTTTCTCAAATTTCATCCTTTACATGTGGACCATTGGTTTTATGACTTCACAATCTTTTACTAGAATATTTTGTAGCGAGGACATACTTGGAACAGCAAAACAGTTGTAACCATGCAAGGTAGACAACAAGTTCACTCATCGTGATCCATTCAGTAGTGATATTTTTCGAATAATGTGGTATTAAATTAGTCAGTAATTTTCGTCGACGTTTATCTCCTCATTGTACATATCAGATCCCAAGCTTGCCATGTTTACCTTATATTTCGTAAAAGGAGTTGCTGAAATTTGTCAGGATTCCTCAGAGAAAGCTTTACACTAAGACAGAGGAGTGTGGCAACACGATCAAGAGATTTTTTGGGCCTGCATCCTTTTAATGCACGGAAATAAGTTTCTAACTTTTGAAGGCAATCCGAGTAACTGCCCTAACGTAGGTTCTCCTCATTTGTCAAAGTTTCTCTGCCCAATAACCGTCTTTTGCTGCATAAAGCATGAGGATTTTGAACTTCTTAAGTGGATGTGCAGGTCTGCAAACTGCTTGCAGAAAACCACAGCTACGCTTTGATGTCAAAGCACTAATGAAACTGTTGGGTTGGTTCATTATAAAATGCCTCCTAAATTTTTTTCTCTAGAACGATAGAAAACTGCAATTTTGGATTTTGGATAATTCATAGTTGTTTTAACGGACTAATCCGACCAGTTGTAAATATAATGCATTCTTCAATAAGCTGAGTCGTTACATATAGTTTTTTTGATGTTTCCACGTTTTCTGTAGATGGCCATTTACCGACTTTTTTTTGCTAATGATGGTGTGTGTAGCCTAAGAGGATGTGGTTAATGCACCGTAACCTAAAAGATCGTCTTGAAAAGGCTTCGATTACAAATAAGCGTTTTGAGGAGAATTCGAAGGATAGTCAAATAAGGTAAGCAGTGTGCAGCGAGATTAAGTAGCACAGTTCTGTGAGTGACCGAATTTCTTAATCCTTCAAACTAGCAGAGTAAAATGATCTGTGAAACCTTGCCACTCATCGAGCCTTCTTACTCCTTGTAGTGAAGAATTGGTAACGCCCTAGCACGACTGTCCCAGGATTTCAGGAATAATCCACTAAAACAGCATTCCACGGCAATAACGAAGATCACTTAAGCCCTCATCTGTTGGCCGAAACTACGTACAATTTCGAGAACATTCGGCAATGAGGAATGCGAGGCTATAAATCAAATACAAGAAGTGCCGTACGAAATGTGACGTCGTGTGGGGCTAAAAAGATTTAAAGAGAGCATCACGAAAAACTTCACTGCTTTGGTTGAAGTAATACTTTAAATTCAAAAGATCTTTGTTGATCCTCCACCTAGTTTGAAAACATGTTGCTGTTCCGCTGTATGTTGTTGTTGTTGTTGTTGTTGTTGTTGTTGTTGTTGTTGTTGTTGTTGTTGTTGTTGTTGTTGTTGTTGTTGTTGTTGTTGTTGTTGTTGTTGTTGTTGTTGTTGTTGTTGTTGTTGTTGTTGTTGTTGTTGTTGTTGTTGTTGTTGTTGTTGTTGTTGTTGTTGTTGTTGTTGTTGTTGTTGTTGTTGTTGTTGTTGTTGTTGTTGTTGTTGTTGTTGTTGTTGTTGTTGTTGTTGTTGTTGTTGTTGTTGTTGTTGTTGTTGTTGTTGTTGTTGTTGTTGTTGTTGTTGTTGTTGTTGTTGTTGTTGTTGTTGTTGTTGTTGTTGTTGTTGTTGTTGTTGTTGTTGTTGTTGTTGTTGTTGTTGTTGTTGTTGTTGTTGTTGTTGTTGTTGTTGTTGTTGTTGTTGTTGTTGTTGTTGTTGTTGTTGTTGTTGTTGTTGTTGTTGTTGTTGTTGTTGTTGTTGTTGTTGTTGTTGTTGTTGTTGTTGTTGTTGTTGTTGTTGTTGTTGTTGTTGTTGTTGTTGTTGTTGTTGTTGTTGTTGTTGTTGTTGTTGTTGTTGTTGTTGTTGTTGTTGTTGTTGTTGTTGTTGTTGTTGTTGTTGTTGTTGTTGTTGTTGTTGTTGTTGTTGTTGTTGTTGTTGTTGTTGTTGTTGTTGTTGTTGTTGTTGTTGTTGTTGTTGTTGTTGTTGTTGTTGTTGTTGTTGTTGTTGTTGTTGTTGTTGTTGTTGTTGTTGTTGTTGTTGTTGTTGTTGTTGTTGTTGTTGTTGTTGTTGTTGTTGTTGTTGTTGTTGTTGTTGTTGTTGTTGTTGTTGTTGTTGTTGTTGTTGTTGTTGTTGTTGTTGTTGTTGTTGTTGTTGTTGTTGTTGTTGTTGTTGTTGTTGTTGTTGT